>CM043119.1:18766445-18940030 GCA_023701765.1 Hylyphantes graminicola
AGAAAAACACAATTTTTTTTATTAACCCTTTCAGTCCCAAAAATTTGCTACACTACAGAAACATCTGATATTCACAAAATAAGCTTATTTTAGGTCAAATATACGAATTCCATAAGAAAAAAAATTCATTAAAATTTTTTATATGGTTTTTGAAACAATGCCAAAATTTTTTAAATGTGGAAAACAACAAAATAAAAAAATATATATTACCTAAAAACTCTTCGAGTTATATATTTTAAGGTATCTGACCATATTATTAAAAAAAAAATTTAGTAATTATTTTAACCGAAATAGTTTAAATTGTGTTTTCAATATGTGGAACTGAAGTGAACTTATCAAAAATCAGGAGAAACGTTTATTGACTATTTTCTAAATAAAAAAATAGTAGTTCTGACTTCTATTGAGATTAATTTAAAATATTGTCTGATAGAACAAAGTATGAAGAATCGAATGATGTGTGTTTGGATGTCATAGCGCGACATAAACATTTTGAAAAAAATATTGAAAGTGATGATGCCAAATGGCATCACTGGGACTGAAAGGGTTAAAAGTCAACGCTAGTTTTTTCTGGGTGTGTGCTTTAATGTGTTTTGCGATATTGTTATTATGTTATGCATAGGGGAAGGTGGGTTACCTTGGACCTATTTTGACTTTTCAATTTTTAATTTCTTAATTACTTGCAAAAAGTGAATAAAAATATTTTTTCTAAATACTTTATGTTGTTATACACAACATATATTTATTTTAACATGTTATTTAAATGATTTCAACTATTACAAAAATAAATACAGAAAATTGTAAATAGGACCAAGGTACACCACCGGTGGTGTACCTTGGTCCAACCGGTAGTGTACCTTGGACTAGGTAGAGAGACTCGATTTACAGTCCGAAAACCAATATTTATTAGCCACATAAAATTCAAAAATACATTTTACAGCCAACTCTTATTTCTAGCCAATATTGTTGTAATTGGCTATGTTAGGTCAATTGGCTTAGTAAGGGGTTTTATTGCCTTAGTTTTTTTAGTGCCCTTTTGGCTTTTTCAGCTGCAATGCAATCTTTCTCAGGTGTATCCGTTAAAATGCAGCATAAAATTAAACTGTTGTTTCATGCCATAGAAAGACATTTGGCTATCTTTCTGTCTTAAATTTGAAAAAACAACTCAAATATCCCCCCCCCCCATGTTTATACAACTAGGCCTAAACGTAAAAAGGATGTGCTGCTTAGATATATTATAAAAAATATCTTTTTAGATGAGCATGCAATAATTATTTTCTATATTATATAAATATGGTTAAAATTTTATTGGCTTCCATAAATCTAAATAATTAACTACAAAAAAAAAATCTTTATCACACCAAATAAAAATTTCTTATAAATTTCCATTCTTCTAGATTTTACAAATCAGGGTTGCATATTAAGAGCTTAAAATACCTAATTTTTCAAAGGAAAAAATTTACTTGAATTTTAAAAAGGGTTTTCAACAATCTGAAGCACATAAGACCTAAGTAGTGTACCTTGGACCAGTCCAAGGTACACCACTTGTATTAGGTTAGAGGTACACCACTTGGATATTAAAAACAAAATAGTTAATCACCAAGTTAAGGTTAGACTTAACTTAATTTCAAGCACACCGTTTTATAGCTAGAACTTTGCTTTATATTGCATAACCATCGTTTCTGAATAAACACTACATGTTTGAGTAAAAAAATACACTAAAGAATCTGACAAAAATTTACTTTTGAACTGTGAATTTAGTTTTTCGAAACCTCTTTAATAAATTGACCTTTTAAACAAACAGACAGAACTTCACTGAGCTCCCTGGTAGCAAATACTTTAACTGCATGTGGTGTTGTTTCAATATCTAAGCTAATCGAGCTAGAATCAGCATAGGTTCGAGGTACTCATACGTCCAAGGTACACCACTTACCTCTATTGAAATATAAGCTGTGAGTATAAATAGAAATTTAGCTATGCACACATTAAAACAACTATAGAAGTGTGCTAGTCTTGAACTACGTAAAGTTATAAAGATAGTTGCTTACAAATATTACATTGAACACAAATTGTGAACTATGTTATATGTTTTTGTCCTAAGTTAATAAATAAGGAAACTTTGTACACTCTTAAAACAAACGTGCGATTTTAACTCAGCTGAGTAATTTTCACTCCTCCAGTCTGGAAAATGCACTTCTCCTCTTGGAGTGGATCCTTTGTGTGTTAAACCTCCGACAGGATCACTCCAAACGAGTGATTTTAACTCAATCTGATTTAATATTCACTCCTTTCCAGTGTCGAAATGCACTTCTCCTACTGGAGTGGATTTCACTCGTTTGTTTTAAGAGTGTACCTAGGCGAAAAAATCTTGCGTTAAGGCTGGTTGTTTTAATTGCTGTCTCAACCAAAAAATTAGTGCAAAGAAATCAGATAGTTGCAAAAGTGTTTAAAACAGTCCCAGAAGCAACACCCTTTACCTTTAAGAAATAAAATATTTTTCTGGTTCATTGGCATCATAAATGTAAGTTTATGCCTATGTAGTACTAAAACAATACGCTTATAAAAAGAGTTTTGCTGACATTAAAAATACTTATGCGATTCTTTTCGAATGGTAATACTGGATCTGCAACAGTCGATTGTATTAACATTGGATAACCATATTGGATAACCATGGACCTTAACCTTATTGGATAACCTTATTCAACCTTATTAACCTTATTGGATAACCATAACTCATGCATGTAACTGTATTCTACTACATTTAATGCAGTTTTTTTAGGTATAAATGTATTTAAAAAAAAGCAATTTTCATTTCAACTTAACAGTCCAAAAAATTGTTTTATTATTAAATCATAAAAACAACTTTTTCACTATCATAAAGTTTACCTTACGTTTCTCTAATTTTTCCAAGATACTAATAATATATGAATGGTATCAATAATATTTTATTGTATTCTCCAGAATCGGAATAATCTTATATTTACAATTTAATTTTTTTTAATTTGTTGTTATTGCATTAAATTATACTGAGACCCAAGTAATAAATCTTTAAAATAACGTTACTGTATAAAATCACTACAATTTCGCAATACATACACCAATAAAAGAAAAGAAAATATTTTGATATTGTTATAATTAATATAAATTATGAAATGAGTTTTTCATCGTAAGTTGTAAATTACATGACTTGATCATTAATTTTCTTAGTTCGGGAAATTTCTATTCCATAGAAAAAATAAGTAACTGGCTAAATTAAAATGCATTTTTTGTGTATACAGTTATTTTAATATCTTTAAAATACAATTTACATTTATTTTCTAGTAAACAAACCGTATTTGTTTAGTATTGCTTAATTTTATATTTCTCCCTATTATCGTGGCCTCCTTTTCAGACTAAGAGTTTCTGCTCCCAAAGGAAGTACCCCTGCTTTTTAATTTGGTTATTAGATGAATAAATTATTTAATTAAAAAATTGTATGCTTTGTAAAGTTTTTGTTTCCTGACTTACATACCATTTTCGTTACTGACACTTATGTATTTTAGTTAACTTTTGACCCAAAATAATTCTGGATGAAGAGATATACCATTATTTAAAAAAAATGCAGTTAATTTTACCATTTTGAGATACGTCAAAAACGGTCAAATGCTATATGTGACCATGCAACTATTGTGGTATTTTTTGTAGGATAATTAGAAAAATTTATTTATATAGATTGTTCAATTTACATAAGTTTTTAATTAAATTTTTTTATCAAAGAAGCTACATTAAATCAAATTCTAAGTATATTAACGAAGTTTAATTGTCACTTAATAACGGATATATGATTAGATAATTAATTTTTTGAAGATGCAGTACTACTAGTCCTTAAATAATTCGGAATTTTGGTTTTCGCATTAAAACATACTGGATTAACTATTTAAAACAGACTGGTGTTTTTGTTAATTTATAACTGATGAAGTTACTTCAACTATTATGAAATAAACAATAAAATTTTACACTTTATAGTTAATAGTTTCTAAGAAATGTAATGAATTTGTTAATTTTATTATAAGGTAACTTTTGGGTGGATTATATGGTTTTTTTTAGTGTATATAGTTTAAAACTACTATAATTTTAAGCTTTATTTTTTGTTGATAGTTTTACTTTTTAATAAAACAAAATTATATTGCTCAAACGAAATGTGATTCGCTCGTTAAATATCTTAATATTTAAGTTACTTAAAATTATTGTAAGCTTGTTTATCAATATTTTAACAAACTCAGAGACATAACAGAATCATTCACAAAAAGGGTCTTTTATCTCTAAGCAAATCAGTTTTTCTCATTTTTTTTAATTAAGAGATGAAAATAATTTACTAAAAGTTAATGGAAAAGCAGTTCAACCCTGAAATATTCAAATCGGGAAGTGAAGTAGTATAACCATAAATATATTTTAATAGTGAAATTACGTATTCAAATCCAAAATTCATCAAACAGAGAAGTAAAGTAATCTACACTCCTTGCCAATCTAAATTAGATAAATAGAAATATGCTATGGAGAAGATCTTTCGACGGATGTAAAGAGTTCCATAAACTGTTTGTGAATACATCCAGAAAACAGGTTTATAACGTTAATTTCGTTTAAGGTATAACAGATTTGAAAACTTATTGAGAAAATTCGGCAATTTTATCAGAATGAATAAAAATGTATTTTGGTTAAATTGTATTCAGATCATTTTGTATGTAAAGATTACCTTACAAGAGTTTCCAACTAACGGACCAATCGCGCTTTTCCCTCTGCCTTCTTACTCTTTGTTTTTACCCACGTTAGGTTGGCAAGAAGTGTACAAAGCTCTAATGGATGTGAATGCATTATGGATCTTTTGTATCTGTTTCACAGTGTATCTAAGTAAATAAATAAAAATGGCCACACGAAAAAGTATTCTAACTATATTGTGGTCGAAAAGAGAAATAAAGTAGTATTACCGTTCTTTTTTTCGTACCTCTTTGGTTCTAAGAACGTTATTTATTATTGGATAGACAATTTATCCTCCTGAGACCCATTTAAATTGAGGGTTTTTTTGTTTCATATTTTACGCCTATAATTACACACTTTATTTTAAACTTAGCATCAAATCGAGTTTTAAAGGAATTTTGCATTTTAAAAAAATGTTAGAATCAACTATTAATTATAAAAAAAACTGTTGCAGCTTGTGTTTGCATTCATGGCAGCAAAAAAAAATGTGTATTTGTAAAGCTTTGCATCTTATATTTCTTAAAATTTACATTCTCTTCAGAAAATATTAAACGTTGATTTTTTACAAACTCCTTCCAAAACATATTTTTCAATATACAGTAGGCTCCCTCTTAAACGGACTCCGTTTAACCGGATATCCACTTAGTCGGCCGAATTTGTTTATCCTTAAAATGTAAAAAATTAGCTAAACAATGACTTGTTTTGTTATCTATCCCCCATTTATATGATACACAGCTCAAAACAATTAGGGGAGCACTTTGCGCACTTTTGTTAACCCTTTCACTTTCAGCGCTTTGTTCTTCATTCTAAAGATCTAAAATTTCTGAAATCGATTCTTTATGCATCGAGAATGAAATTTTAAAAAACAGGCGGAAAATATTAATTTTTTAAACTAAAATTTAAGGGGAGAAAATTGGAATAAAAAAATTAAGAATAAATTATAACAATATTTTTTTCAAATTTTTATTTGTAAAAAAGAGGTACAATCAATTTTTAAACATCTGAGGATGCAAGAGTGAAGAATTTTGGGTCAAAATATTTCATAAATTTTTTTGGGAGTGAATTTTATTATACCATGTTTTCGTATTTTCATTTGATTAAAACAAACATTATTTACATTCTCAAAAGACATGATTCTTCCATCTAATGATAAATTAGTGCAAGCTCAACTTAGTGAGAAAAAATCGCAAGCTCATGATTCCAAATGGAAACTTTGGGGTTGAAAGAGTTTAAACCATGCGCTCCCCTAATTGTTGTAAGCAGTGTACTTAAAAAAAAATGGACAAAACTATAAGGCAAGAAGGATGTGTCGACTGAATATTTTTTTAAAATTATTTTGAATGAAAATATATGTGTAGTGATCGTTCTGAGTTCTCTTAAAGTCGAGTGTTACTTCTATATCTATTTATAAAACAAAAGCTTAAAAATACATTATATTTTTAAATATTTATTGAAAAAAACTTGTTTTTCGTAATATTACTGAAATTCAAGAATATAATTGAAAAATTCAAGAATATAATGGAAAATTGGATTTATTTGTTTTTGATAACTTTAAATTCACAATTCAAGTTTGTTCTACAATATATTTCTAACATCATTTGGTAAAGTATTTTTTAAGCAGTAGGAATATATTTTTAAAAATAACAAAAGGAAGAATGATTCCTTTCGATATATGAATTTTTTGTCAAATTATTTTTGTCTTATTAGATGAGTATTCTCATTTTAAAAAAAAATCGAATTTCATTTTTCATATGACTAAAAAAAGTTGAAAACAGTGTGAAACAAGTTTCGTGTTTCATAGGAAAAAAGAACCTGTTATTTTAATGAATAATGTTTTTTGGAAATCCAAAACGCGAATTTTCTAAACTTGATAGGGTATAGTTTAAAACAACTGACTTAATGCATGCTTAATTTTTTGGTTGAGAAGGATTATTTTGAAGTAAATATTTTTTGTAACTCGCAGTTTTCTAAACTAGAGAACGTGAGAAAATAATGAGAATTGTTCCAATAATAAAATTACTTTTTTCATATATTTTTTAATTTAACATGCATTCAATAGTTATTATATTTTTAATAATGCATTAATTAAAATATAATTACTTTTTATTTTAATACCAATAATTTAAACTAACTTTCACAAATTTCGCTACTATAAAAAAAAACTAGCAAAAACATGAAATTTATATGCATCATAAATTCAACCTTTGTGTTCTCTTTTATATGTACAGAGAACTTCCGAAACAAAGAAAGCATTGATTTAAACTACAATTGAAGAGATTAGTGGAAGAACGTGCTAAATGACATTTTTGAAAAAAAATTGAGATTTTTGTGTCTATGAACATATTATTCCATCCTTTAACGATAAGAAGTATCCCCTATTTCAAACACTTAAAGCTACGTAGATTTTTTACCGTTTGCAAGTACAATTTTAAACGGATTTAAGAGCAAACTAAAAACTTCAAAGCTTATTTTCTCGCTTTAATCTTTTTGTCACTTAGCACGTTCTTCAACTAAGCTCTTCAATTGAACAAGCAGAATATTTTTGCTAGATAAATTACATTTGGTTAAAACTTAAATCACATTTTATTTAAAAAAAATAACGAATATCTAACAATAGCATCAGGAACAAATGGTAATTAAATGTTCAAAAGAAAGGAAAAGTTTAAAGTTTCTAATGTATCCCGAACATTTGAACATGTAATCGCGTACTTTCGCAGAAACGATTTGAAATATGAAAATTAACCTTTTAAATTGGTTCTTGATTGTTTCAAACATATTTTGTAAGAATCGGTTTAAAGAATAATTTTGATAAATCCTCTAAGTCCAAGTTAAGCAGTTTTTAGCCCCTCAAAAAAAAAGAAACCCAAGAAACAACATTCGAACACAATAACTTATTATGTTGTCAAAATCAGATTTTATAAATAGTAACTTACAACTCAAAACCAAACCACTTAAACTATCTCCAGAACGAAATAGTCAACAACAGAATACTACTTTAACTACCCTTTCAAATATTCAATTTTACTATATAAAGGTCCTTAAAGCATATCTATTGTTTTTCAACAAGGCTGCGTTACGGACAGTTGATAAAAGAAAGCACGAATTGTTGAGTTCAAAAGTTTGACTTATTAGTATTGTTAGGTTCGACAAATAATGAAGTGCACGGCATTCAAATAAGTAAATTATTGGTTACGAACGGGTTGGCCGGAGACAATTTTTGACGGTCAATGAAATTAAAAAATCGTAGGTGGAAAGCTGTTTATGAAATAAGAGAAGTCAGTCAGACCACTTCCTGATTTATAAATTACTTTTATAAAACCAATCATATTGCATTATATTCATTATTATGGTATGGTACGATACATATATATTCCAGCTTGTGTGCTTGTTTAGATATTCATTATTTTTGCCTGCATTTGTAATTTAAAATAATCAGACGATTTTTTAAAGTTCGTTCAGAAACTTGTTATATAGTAGTTTAGAATTGAATTCTTAGTTATTTTGATAGTTAGAATAGTTTTGATGATTCGATAGTTATTAGATAGTAGAATATTTTTATATAGCTATAAAAGATTCCATTCTTTTATATTAATGGCTGGAATGAATAGGTTAGAAACTGTTTATAAAATAAGAGAAGTCAGTCAGACCACTTCCTGATTTACAAATTAATTTTATAGAACAACAATCATATTGCATTATATTCATTATTATTACTTGCGTTTGGAATTTAAAATAATTTGACGATTTTTTAAGTTCGTTCAGAAACTAGTTATATAGTTTGGAAACTAGTTTTATAATTGAATTGTTAGTTATTTTGACAGTTAGAATAGTTAGATAGTTATTAGATAGTAGAATATTTTTATATAACTATAAAAGATTTCATTATTTTTTATGGCTACTTATACAGTTACTAATAAAAACAAGGGTCAATAAATTGGGAATCAATACAAAATTTAGAATATTTACCAAATTTAGTTTATGCTATAATTACTACAACTTCTCAATATTTAATTTTTATAACATCATAAATTAAGTGTGAGTTTTATGCAATTAATTTCAATGTGAGAGAGTTATTAAAAATTAAAACGTTTAACGCTTATAATACAGACAGTTTTTTAAATTAATATAATTTTGTTACCATTACAATAAAATTTAATTCAATTGCAACACCAATTTTCTTCTCGATAACATGCATCTGAAAATTTCCATTAAAATTAATTTGAAAATAGGCTTATAATACATAAATATGCATCTCAAAATTTTAAATATCTTTTTAATTTGAGAGCACACAGATAAAGAGGAAACGCCACTGCCCAATATCTATAAATCGTTAAATTTTTAATTTTTTAACTATTTTGTTTCCCTTAAAAGTGAGTTCCGTAAAGTGTATTCTTACCTTTTCTAATCTTTAATGAAATTTATTTGTTAAATATTTTTTTCCTGTTTTTTTCCGCATTAAGTTATGCTAGCAACTCATTTTGTCAAAAATCGTTTTCAATAGTTTCACATGCGTCAACCTTACAATCAATAACAGTTCTCAAACTTTAAAAAGATACAATAAACTCTTTTTTACCATTTCAACTGCTTTTCAAAAAAATAACTTCAAATCCGTAACATTTCTTTAGTTGTAAAAAGGGTACAACAAACTCAGTTTCATGAAAAACTCATTTCACCAAAACTCTACCCCGTCAATCTTGATATCAATAACAATTTCTCGAAATTTTTACTGATTTATTGAAACTCTTTTTTACCATTTCGACTGCTTTTCACAAAATAACTTCAAAATCAGTAACATTTCTAAAGTTGCAAAAGGGTACAACAAACTCAGTTTCATGAAAAACTCATTTTACCAAAAATCTACCCCGTCAATCTTAAAATCAATGAAAAAATTCTCAAAAAATTTCACTATTTCTACAGATTTATTGAAATTTTACGCAAGACTTGATTCCACACGCACGTGATTAAAAAAAAAAAGAATGTTCCATTGTCTGCCGCAGTCGTTCACGAATGAATGAAAGTCTCTTGCACCTTGCTTCCGAAGGGCAAAATCGAACGCTCCTACACGACTCACTTGCCCCTTTAAAAGCCCATTCCAAAAAGGAAGAAGAAAGAACAGTTAGAACAAATAAAGGAAGTGGAAGGAGGATTCTAGAAAGTGAATTAGTTGGACCGTGAATGTTAGTTACCTTTTCCATGAATGGAATTCTTAATTTAAACTCCGGGACGCCATTGTTGGTTTGTGGATGGAAATTCTTCTGACAGGGACCTAATCAGATTACTAAGTCCACAAACATGTAGTTTTGGAAACGGTTCGAAGCGGTTTTGATAATCGGTTATCACGAAGTTTGTTTTGAAGTTATTTAAGACCGTTTTCAGTGAATGGGTAAGAGAATTATAGAGTTTGAATATATTGTACCAGAAGTCTTTATGGTAGCATGTAACGTTTCCGGATACTTATTTCTGGATTCTTTTAGCAGCATTTAAGACTCTATCATGCTCGTACGTACATATATGCATAACGTGCATATAACACTCATGTTTGATGTTTATTATCTTTAAGAGAAATTTCACGTTCGAGCCATAATACCACAAAAACACGAGATAACCCTTCGCCTCAAATGCATATTAGCATAAGTCGCTATCCACCTTAAATGAAGGATATAGTTGCAAATTTCACATTCTCCAAAGTATAACTACGATATGACTTTTTCTCGTACATTGACAACCTCGACCAGTTCAATTTACTCTATTATCTAAATCTATCTTACTATTACCTTTACTATTACGATTAAAATACAATAACAAAGCATAAGAAAACTTGCATATCAAAAATGAAAGGGGAAATGTAAATTAAAGCTAATCAAATTTTTATTCAAAAAATTAAAATGCCTTGTCGCTTTCTTAGTAAACAAATACTATCAAAGAATCACATTTATTGCAAAACATATGCACTATAAAGTTTGTTTCGTCCTTCCAAACTGTTTTGTATGACAAAAATAATTTTTCCTTCACATATTAATTTTAAATCAAAAAAGTTTCTCATGGTAATGTTGATAGAGCTACTACAATTTAAATTAACTTACAATCAATTACTTTTAATGCAAATTAAAAGGGTGGTTTGTCGACAGCCAGGTAGACAAATGTTCAGACAGGTAGACAAGTATCTGAAATGAAAGGTTGGTATCTGATGCCATGCATTTCTTATATTAAAAAAATTAAGACCCGAATAAAGAATCGATTTTAGAAGTGTGTGACATTAGAGACCCATCTTTTATATTTTTTGTGCTTCCGCCTATACGCTCAGGCACCTATTTGGATACCTTATTGCCGAGGAACTACCCATTTAGTTATCAATTTATTTGACTAAAAATTAAATTTCAATGCTATTTCTACACCAATTATGGTATGAGAAACTTAAATTACTTAGAATTAATATTTGAAGGAAATCGTCATGAAATGGAGCACAATATGATTCTTTTCTTAATCACTTTTTTGTTAAGAAAGAGTGAAGGTGTTCCATTTATTTTTTGCATTAAAAATTGTGAATTTTAGTTTGCATTTCTTCAATTATTATTGTAGTACTAAATATTAAGAAAATACTGTTTTTTTTTTTAATTTTATGTTGCTTTTTATGAATCTTGCGGCATACAAAGCTTGCGGCAGAAAAGCTTGCGGCATACAAAGAGTTGACAGCGTTTTACAATGCTGCCGATGTCACTATAACGGATATTAGGATTTGGCCCAAGCAATTTTACATATTATTCTTTGAACTGAAAATAAATTTAGTAACCGATAAAACAATGATTCGTAACGATAAACTATAAAACGATACATCATTAAAGTTGAGTAAGAAATTTGATTAAAATAGTTAAAAAAAATGCAACTTAACCCTCGAATGCTTGAATTTTTTTCATCCCAAAAAAATATACATATATCTTTAATACTCATACATTATGGGAAAAATACTGAAAAAAAATTAACTGCATTATAGTAAAACCGACCTTAAGTTTGCAGCAGAGAAATGTACTGAGCGGAGGAAACTGGGTAAACAACGCGGCTGGCGCCGTAATATCCCCCACTCTGATTGGCTGCTTCTATGACCCTGATATTCGTGCGCCCTGTTACGTCAAAATCGAAGGAAAAAAATAATTAAAATTACACTCTAACTGAAGCTAAACTAATAAAAATAATAAATTTATGTCTTGAAATAACAAATAAAATTGTTTATTGAATGTGAAACATCTTTTTTTATTCGATTCTCGCACTCGAAAATGAGAACTATTTACCCTTTTTCTCGTAGAACATTTGTATACTGCAAACTTAAGGTCGGTTTTACTATAGAATTTAAATAATTTCAATTTTTTTCCATCTGATAAAAACCAACTACAAAATTCCAATTTTGATAATAGTGACTAGAAAACTACAAAATATATTTCAAAATATCCCTCTTTAACTATAATTAATTTTTCAAAGCAATCTAATTGTAATTTAGTGCTAATATTATTATACTTTGAATACTGCCAGAGATATAATTTCACAACAGTTAATAACTTCACTCGTTAATTTTGAATACACTTTTACTACTGTCATCTATGAGGATTATTAGTAACTAAAACTTCAAAATGGAATGTAATAGATAAAAAAAACATACATTTGTCGAAAGGGAGCACTATTTTAATAGAATAAAGTGGATTATGTTACTTGTTGCCAAACGGCAACAGTATGGATTGGAGAGTTAAACAAAATTTTACACTATCTTGTGAAAGCTACATTATCTGAAACTATTTTTTTTAAAGAATTTAAGCTGAAAATTTTAGTAGAATACTTTTTTGAAATTCACGATAAATGTAGTGATTCTCATTTCTTTACCTTTGCAGGATACAGAAGCAGCGTTTCCGGCCGAAATCTCCGTAAAGATGCTGGATATGGAAGGCCAATTATAGCAATGGCGAATTCGCCACGTAAGTGAAGTCAAGCTGTTTATGGCCCTTTTCTAATTAAATGCTGCAATGACGAAACTCTCAATATATACTTTCTTTTTAGAGAATTTCTGACTATCATTACACTATTAAAAATGAGTAATAGGGTGGTGGTAGTTTGTTGTAAGAACAACATTTTCTAAAGAGAATAAGTTGATATCGAAAATTTGAGATCATGCTTGTTCCTGAAACTCAATTATGTTTATCAAGTTTAAAATATATTTGCAGTCCCATTAGAGAAAAAAAGTTTAAAATATGCTTGTTTTTGTTAAAGTGTATGCTAATAAGCACCATAAATTTAAGTTATAATGGTTAAAGTCCGGAATTTAAAAGTAAAATATCTAAAGAGCTACTTACTGATTGGAAATATATAACGAGATTGCGCCTTGGTTTATTTCGTGTTATAATACTCAACAAAATTAAAATATATAGACGTCGCTACTCTTTAAAATATTTTCTTGAAATTGCTAAAAGGGATTAAAACTATCAAATAATAATAGTAAGGAATTTCACGACAACTTTGAAAGTAAGTTTGCATTTACTTACAAATATTTACTTATTTGTGTTCTATTAGTTTAAAAAAAAATTATTTTCAATATTGTTATTCCTTACTAAACACAGTGACCAGATTATTTTTAAACAAGTAGGTCTGCTAAACATAATGAAAGAAAAGTAAGTAACTAAATGCAATCTAACTTACAAAGTTAAAATTTCTCTGGTATACATACATTCTCAAAATGAAGAGCATTTTGATAACTGTTGGGAACTTATTAATATAATCTATAACAAATAAGGATTTTTTAAAAATGCGCTAATATTAATTGATTATTTTTAAATAACTCATGGAACTAATCCATATGATGTAAAATATACAGTCGTAAAATACAATGAATAAGGAATTCTCTGTTTAGATACTTCTCGCGTCAATAGAAACTTCGAAACTTAGCGTTCATTCTACAATATTCGCACGTGTTCTAAACTCTAACAAATTTACGTTCCATGACGAATGGCATACTTCATACCACTCTAGTAATACACATTCAAAGTTCATCTTAATTACAAGCAGGTATCATCGAACACCAAGAACTCAGCAAAGTGTTGGAGCGTTACTTCAAACGACCCTCTTTATTGCGAATCGTTCTTTAGTCCAGAACGTAACACTAACCATTAAATTTCCCAATAACCCTCATTAAGCACCGATACAGATTCACGGTCGTAACCGCTCAAAACTGTAGATTTATTCCACAAAAGAACGTTATCATGAAGAGATGGATTTGACCAGAAGCATCATTTTAAACGATTTATTGAACCGGAACCCATCTTGAACGCGAGAATTATTTTGTCACTTGTGGTTGTATGTAATCAATAGTGGAAGTAACAGCGGAAAAATTTTGTGTCTTACATTGGCCAAGGTGTATTTGATTACATTATATAAAATGTAGAAGACGTTTTGCCTGACAATGTCAATAAAAAAGTCTAATTTAAATTTTTATTTAATTACCCAGGTAGCACAGCAGTATTGGCCAATCTTGGCTCATACCCATCGTCCAATGCATAAAAGGACTACGTTTTACCGGCGCTGGGCAATATCGGGGTGCAATATAGATTCGAATAGGATTTGGGAAAAAAATTACAATTCAAATTCTTGATTGAAAAATATTGCGAAACATAATATATTTGCCTCTTACACTTGCAAAATACTATAAGATTGCAATAAAATTAAGTATTGCACTTTTCTTAATTTCCGAATGAAACCTCAAAAAACGGAGAATTTTTTTTAAATCGTTGGAAAATGATCGATTTCATTCAATATTCTCCAAGTTTGGCTGATACTCATGCGACATAGACTAAAATTGTTGTGCTACCTGGGTAATTGGAACCTCGTGTATCTGAAAAATGCAATAAGAGTGAAATTGGTTCACTATCTCAGAAGATACAACAAAAACGCGACATTAATCTGTTTCTAATATCACTTTCATTTGTGATGATAAGCGTCTAGAAATGTGAGAATAAATTGCTAATTAAAAGTTTTGGTTTGAGTTTCAGAGACGTTTTAAAAGATAAGTTGAAATGTAAGCCTACGCCCTTCCCTTCTAGAGGGCGCATTTGCATTCCATTCCATTCCATAAGTTGAAATGTGATTGTGAACATAGTTTAAAGTAAGCATTAAACAATCTAAGTATATTACCCCACCTCAGAAGTACTAGTTACATAAATATTAAAAGGGTAAAACTATTATGGTATATATAATCTCTGGTGACCTGGCGTCCCGATTTTAAGATATTTTTTAAAACCTCTCCACAACGTTCAAACTTTTCAAAAAGTTATTTTAGTAGTTAATTTTAAAGGTATTTTGCATTATAAACAGTATTTAAATAAACTGTTGATAACTAATAAGTGATACGGCCTTTTTGTTTGAATTTATAGCACAAAAATTTGTATATTTAGAGCTCCAAGGCGTGTCGCTCAGTAACTATTAAAAAAAATAAATCTCTTTGCAAAACATACTTTTTAGCACATATTTGTATTAAAAGTTTCATGGTTCCAACATCATGTCAACTTCTTCATTTATCGATATCTTTAAAAAGGTTAGGTGGGGGGGGGGAATGAGGGTAAAATCGAGCTTTTTCAAAATCATCTCATTAAAACACCTACTTTCTAACTAATTTTCATAGATTTTTTTTGTATATAACATACATTTGAACTGTTTAGATTTCGAATACATAATTTTTTCCCACCACATGCTTCAATATCTGGCGATTTAGGGAACTTAGTTTTATACCCTCATTTTCCCCCAGGGTGGGGGAAAATGGGGGTAGCCCAAATTAAACGATATGATTATATCAAAAATCATTGATAAAAATAACTAATTGAAGCAAACTCATTCCTAATATTCCTCTACACTTTTTTTTTCAGAAAAGCTTACTTAAAGATAATAATAATCGTAGAATAATAGAATATTTAAGCAAGTGAGTATTGTCCTCTACTATTAAATTGAGGCTCTGTAAAACTTTACATATTGCACCGAGCATAACAACATAATCTACATCGTATATTTCTCGAAATTATATTAGTTTCCATCTTTGATTTGGTTTAGTATTTTGCATTGTAGTTTATTTCATTTAGTAAATTAATTGTGAAGAACTAATAGCAAATTATTGCTAATTGCTTCTGGGCATATTCCTAAAGATGCATTGATAAACTTAATATATTAAGTTAAATTTTAACAAATATCATAAAATAAGTTGTTTAATAATGCTGTATGTTTTAATAACACTAAAATGGTTTTTAAAAAATATACTCCAATATAATCCAATTTAAGTTCATTCCACGACCCAAAACTCCATTATATCTTGCATGCATAGCTAAGCCTAACCATACCACCACTTTACCCCACGACATTAAAAAAATTATTAAAAATTTTAAAAAAATCGAATTTTTCTTAGCTAATTTTACAGAAATACTCTTCGAAAATGTGGCTATTGCATGCCACAAGGCTTAAGAGCACAACATGTTTTATAAAATAAATAGAACGAAGTTTTTAAGAGTGAATTTTAACAGCTGAAACAAAATTAGCCTAAAAACAAGAATTTCAATGAATTAATGGTGTTGCCAGATTCTAAAAACCAAATAAAAGTAATTAGAGATCATCTAAAAATAATATTTCAAAGAAAAAGTCATAAAAAATTTTAATGTATAGTTGAAAAATTTATATTTTTTTAACATACCCTCATGTTCCCCCCTACCACCATTTTCCCCCACCTCCCCCCACGATTCAGCATAGCAAATTTGTACTTTAACATTTAATTAAAGATTATAACTTAAGCACTCAATTTTAAGTTACTTTTATATATACTATTTTATATATATTGGTATACCAATGTATCTGAGAGATATGAGCGACCTTGTGCTTTAGATAGTCATTCTTTTAGAATGCTGTCTTAAAACAAATACAAATCAGCTCCTAAAAACATCTTTCTAAAAACAATAGTGTACAAACTTAGTAAATAGCTAATCTAACAAAATTCGGATACCTGGATTTGGCATATTCATATATTTCGTTTCACAAACAGAACGGAAATTTAGATTTTGACGAACGTTGTTATTTAGGTCACAAATGTGGTATGCCATAGTATATGTATATCTCTTTCATATAAAATATAAATATTTAGAGAAAAATTCTGCATAAACGCGGATCTCCGCCTAATTTCTCTCAAGCGAACAATGTATTCACTGGTGCTAAAGTGAATATCTGAGATACATTAGATATTTCCGAACAACAATAAACCCAAGCCATTTTCAGCCTAACCCATTTTTGCTCTGTAACATTGGAATGAAGAAATTATTCGCAAAATGTCGAACTGAGTTCAAAAATGGACCAAGTCAGGCTGCACTTGAGTCGTTTTTTGACTTTTGTCCTGCCACACCTGTAAAATATCGCAGGAATGAAGCAGCGAGAGTGAATTTGTCAAGCATCGCTGTGTTCGTCGTGATAAATCATTCTACAAAGCAACCGTGAAAGGTTTTTATTTTAGAGGTGATGTCAACGTTTTTTTTACTACAAATCAAACACTACAAGCATTTTTAAATTGAATGGATGAGTGGGAACTTATTTTACGATATTTCAGTGCTAAAAAAATGACACGTATTTTAGGGTGATTTTATGGTGCGATGCATAAACCCAAAAGGTTGTCTTATAACTACACTCTTAAAACAAACGAGGGACTTTAACTCAGTCTGAGTTAATTTTCACTCCGTTTGGTGTCGAAAATGCACTTCTCCTATAGGAGTGGATTTCACTCTTTTGTTTTGTGAAACCTCCAACAATTTTAACAACAAACGAGCGATTTTAAGGCTATTATGAGCGATTAAGGAGTTAATTTTCACTCCTTTCCAGTATCGAAAATGCTCTTCTTCTATAGGAGTGGATTTCACTCTTTTATTTTAAGAGTGTACACTCTGTTAAAAATGTGGCACTTGGTTTCACCAAAAATATAGCTCCACTACTAAAAGCCATATTTTAAACGGCTAAGTGTGGTTAAATGCTTCACCATATTATAATATTCGGTCGAAACCGTTCGCAGGTTTTTGTTTCCAAAACATGAGAAATGGCTAAATCAATTACCAAAAAAAAAAATCCTAAAACATTTTATCCTACAACCATTGTAGCTTACAACACCATTATGATGGTGTAACCAAGAACTAATTTTTTAACTTTATGACTTGTTAATGTTGTTTGATTTAGAAAAATCACAAAATAGTAAATTTATACACAGCCTGGACTCTCAAACGAATCTTTTAATTGCTGTGTATAGTAATTTCACTCATAATAAATATTTCAATTTTTTTTACATTAGATTTACTAAAGTGAAAAAAATAATTTGTGAAAGCTTTAAAAAAACGTTTGAGGATAAAAAGTATATAACAGTTAATTTATTATTAATTACAATTTTTTTTATTAGTAACCCATGACAATTTTAAACTTTATTTTAAATAATACAGTCAACTTTTAATTTTTTTGTAGCAAATAGTACGATTTATTTGTTGGTTTTTTTTTTGGTAATAATTATTACGAACAACTTTCTCACTTATCCTTCTTAACGCATATATCTGTTAACTTTATTTTAAATAATACAGTCAACTTTTATTTTTTGTAGTAAATATTATTAGTTCTTGGTTGGTTTTTTAGTAATAATTATTAGGTACAACTTATGTATACGGTAACGAGGTGGCAGATGGCCTTGCAAAGAGAGGCTCCGAGGCCCCAGCACCCCTCCCGGTCTGGACTTTCCCGGAGATCCACACCATCAGGAAGAACAAGGCAAAATTGAAATGGCTAACCCCCCCAGCAAGTAATTGGTACAGGAGAAAGAACCATGGTGGCTCCCTTGGCCTCATTTACGATCGCAGAGACCAGACGGCTTTATCAAGATTCGCAAGTGGCCATCTGAAGACCCTTACTTTTCTTGAAGGACGCAAGCTTTTCCCAATTTGTACGAAGTGTTCTACGGAAATGGCCTCGCCTGACCACATTTTGGACTGCCTTAATCTTTCCTGGGACGATCTACTTAAGGACCCCTTGTGTTTTCTGGACTTTTTACGTGTTCATAAACTCATGGAATTTGTCTAGCTATCGCTAGCCTGGAGGATTTGTATTAAAAAAAAAAAAAAAAAAAAAGGTACAACTTTCTCACTTCACGCATATATCTGCTAACTTTATATTTTAAATAATACAGTCAACTTTTATTTTTTGAAGTTAATATTATTAGTTATTGATTGTTTTTGAGTAATAATTATTAGGTACAACTTTCTCACTTCACCTTCTGAACGCATATATATGTATTTCAGGTTGTACTTTTAATGGAAAACCAATCGAAGATGGAAAGTCTGTGTCTAGCCCTGAACCTTGCCTCAACTGTACGTGTAGCAAGGGTATTCTCCTGTGCTACCTCCACACCTGCAATTCTGTTGCACCCGTTCAGGGTTGTCAAATTGTCAAAAAACCAGGGACGTGTTGTCCTCAACTGGAATGCGGCGGTGAGTGAGTTTTTAATGCTTGTTAAATGTAGCACTTAAGGGAAGCTGTTGTACCTCTGACCATATTGTTCCTTTAACCATTTAGCCTGTGGAGTCCTGTAGCAATATTCTATAAAAATTTGTCTAATTGGAACAATGTTACTCCACTGGCACTGGCAGGCTTCTGAAGCCAATGTGGTTTATTCAAGACAGAGAGGATTCGTGTGAAATATAGCAATCCATTTCCATCCATAAAATGCTAATATTTTGATGAACTTAAAATATGAAAAAATAAAGTGAATAAAATGAAATAGTTACAATTTTGTTAACCTAAACTATCATGTTCCTAATTATCTTACCCTTTTGCAACTTTGTACCTTTGACTACAGTTCATTATTTTTTTGAAAAATAAAATAAAAATATAATAAAATTAAACCAGAAACATAAAAAATATATTGTATAAACCATTCGATACAGATTAGAATAAAATAAGATAATTAAAGTTTCCCTTAATATTTAAGTTAAGAAAATTGAAAATTTGTGAAGCGGTCAAAGGTACAACACCTTCACCTAATAATAAAAATATTGTCTACTTAATTTTCTATCAAAACCATACAGTGTATATTGTTTTTACTCACCTTCCCTAAGTGTATTAAAGTGCCCCATGAAGTGAACCATTTTATCCTGGACGGGTCAATTGATGCAAATAATTATTATTTTAAGTACATGAGAAAACGTGATGTGAAATCACAATTTCACAGATTTACAATGAAGAACTCTAATCTTTCTAACATTACATGAAAAAATAACTTGAAATTTATGCTTCCGTTACATTCTGAGCCAGTTTTTGGAAAAATCTGCATCAATGTGCCTCAACTTTTCTATTATTTGTATAATCATATATGTACTCAGCGAAACATTTTAAAAGCGTTCAATAAATCATAACTTATATCTTAAATTCAAAAAGCTTCGATCACAAATTGGAATAATGTATGTATTTATTGCATTTTCAACTCCTTTAATACTTATCCAATCCTTTATGTACTCAGCAAAACACTTTGAAATGTCCCATAAACTATAACCTATAACTCAAAATCGAATAGCTTAGATATCAAATTGAAATAACACCGAACTCAAATAAGAATAGCTTATAACTCAAACACAAATAACTTATATTTCTATAATTCCATATATTTCTATAATTCCAATGACTTATATTTCTATAATTCCATATATTACTATAATTCCAACAACTTATATTTCTATAATAGGGTATATTTCTATAATTCCATATATTTCTATAATTCCATTAATTTATACTTCTATAATTCCAATAACTTATATTTCTATAATTCCAACAACTTATATTTCTATAATTCTAATAATTTATACATCAAATCTATTCCTAATTCCAGATTTCCCCGCCCAATCCAACGACCTCCGTCCCAACTTTCTCAACGAGCTCAGCCTCAAGTACCGGCTCCGCCAAGACGAGGACAGCTTCTTCGGTCTTCTGCCCATGGACCCTAGGACGGACAGGTCCATCCTGGTACCCCCAACAACAAGGGGTCCTTCTGCTTTTGTGAAGGGGTCCAGCAAAGGACAGCAGAGGAGGTCCCAAGACCCACAGGACTCACAGTACGATGAGCAACAGGAGGACTATGCAGAGGATGTGTTGGATAGGAGTAACTCGACTGGATGTATGTGTTGAGGGAAATTCATTGTGGGTTGAGGTTGGAAGTGTTATTTTAGTTTTGATGTATGGGTTTGAAAACTTTTAATTGAAACTTGAAACAAAGTCGAGTTAACTAACTAACTCCCCGGCACTACAGTCCATGCTGGACCATGGCCTCTCTTACAATACGTCTCCAAAGCCGTCTATCTGTCTTTGGTCTTCGCTTTCCAGTTCTTAATTTTCATGTCCCTTAAATCTCTTTCCACATCATCTATCCATCTTTTTCTCGGTCTTCCTCTTCTTCTCTCTCCCTGACATTTCCCCTTGAAAATTTTCTTTGTGCCTCCGCTATCGTCCATTCTCTCCATATGTCCCAGCCATTGAATTCTTCTAGCTTTTATGATGTTAATAATGTCTTTCTCTTCAAATAGTTTAGCAACTTCAAAATCGTATCGTCTTCTCCAAACTCCACCTTCTTTGATTGGTCCAAATATGGCTCTTAAAATCTTTCTCTCCCAAGTTATTAACATTTTCTCTTACTCTCGATTCAAGGTCCAGGTCTCCGACCCATATATAACTGTTGGTCTTATTACAGTTTCGAGTTAAGTCACTCCTTTTATTCAGTAAAGTCAATTCGTTTATACTAAAATGTAGAAAAAAAATAATTTATCACATTAGGGATTGCTTTTTTACATTCTTTAATCGTCTGTCAATATCAAAATTTTCACTACCAAGAAAACTTAGATACATACATTGATGGGTAGATGGTGGTAGTGGTGGTGGTTAGGGTTAATCCTCAATGTGGTCTAGTAAAAACCAGAACAGATGCATAAGTCCAAAACAGCATAAAAAGTCTATGAACAGCTGAAGGTTTGAAAACCCAAAAAATTCAATATGATGAACCGCGGAAGCCAAAGTCGTTTTAGAGACATGGAGGAAATGTTCTTTTACCACCCTTCAAAAGCATTACATCTCAGATTACCATAATACATCGGATGTTCATAAGAAGTACATGATTAAAATGCATTTTGGTTTAAAATTAAAGGGTATTCTGCTTACACACAATCCAGCTCTAGCATAAATAGTTTTAAAATTCATTTCATGTTAGGATTTAAAAATTAATCTCAAAGACCTCAGCAGAAGATCCTGTACCAACTATCACAAACACTTCTTTACAGACTGCATCGTGGATACAAGTACTTGGAGGGCATAGCGATGTTGTCTCCAACCAAGTACGAATACTGCTACTGCATTGGGGCACTATCACAAACACTAACTACCTCCAAGTCCCTCCTTTACTGCACTAATGCTACTGCATTGGGGCACTCACTATCACAACACTAACTACCTCCAAGCTCCTCCTTTACTACACTATCACAAACACTAACTACTTTAATTTTTTGTTCTACAGACTGCATCTCCCGCGGGTACAAGTACTTGGAGGGCATGGCGATGCTGTCCCCAACCAAGTGCGAATACTGCTACTGCATCGGGGGCCAGCAAATGTGTGTGCGGCCCAAATGCCACCTCAGTATAGAGGGATGCGTACCAAGGTACCAGAGCGGGTACACGTGCTGTCCGTCGCACTACAACTGCGGTGAGGAACAGTAGCTGTTACACTGTTAAAATGTTTGTTCATGGTTGAAGACGAGGTCGGATTTCTAAATAGGCTAAGTAGGCTGTAGCCGAGAGGGGCAAATTTTTTGGGGCAGCAAATTTACGTCCAATAAAAGCGGCATTTGGCATTAAAAATTATTATAAAGATAGTAATAAGTTTAAGAAAAAAGTAACAAATAATTTGCATTAATGTGTAAGTAGTAACCCTATATATGGTATTATTATATTCAGTAGTAAACATGGTAGCTGTAATTACAGTTGCAGATTCTTCCTCGTATTTGGAAGTTGAAAAAAAAATAGGTAAACAGTTTAAAAGATTCGCCTATTATTTCACCACTATTGATATAGTGTACATAAATGATTCTAATATGAAAAAATAATCCAAAAAACTATATCTGGCGAATCGTAGCCTACAGGCGGCAAATCTTTAAATCCGGCCATGGTTGAAGAGCTTAGTGAAAGAACGTGCTAAGTGCCAAAATGGTGAAAACGAGAAAATGAGCTTTGAAGATTTGCCTTTGCGCTCAATTCTGTTGAAAACGGTATTTGTAAAGCTTTAAAAATATACTAAACTTAAAGTTCGATAAAGGGCACACTTATTATCGTTAAAGAAGTTAGTTATTACTAGCTTCTTTAATGATAACAAATTTACCATTGTTCATTGATGACACAAAAATTTCAATTTTTTCAAAAATTGCATTTAGCACGCTCTTCCACTAAGATCTTTGATTAATCTGGAATCCTGGACTTTTCTAGCTATCACAACTATTCGGAGAGGAGATTTGCCATTTTAAGGTGCAGTCGCAATTTGGATAAGCCGCCTAAGCTATGATTCCGCGCTCCAAATAGGGGTGATAGCTAGAAAATTCTAAGATTCCATTGAAATTTAGTGCAAATTATTTCAATGTCATGCTAAATACAAAGTTATATTAAATGGTGTAGTATATTGTACTTTAACATATACCGAAAGCTCCGCAGAATAATTGCAATTTGAGCTTCAAAATTAGTAAAGGAGAGCCGCCTAGTGGTTCTACAAAAAATGGCTATCTGTTCAGGGGATTTTCTGAGTGTGCAAAAGCATACCGTCGAATGGGTAACTCTGGCCCTGGTGGGTTACTTTTGCAAGGGCATAAAACTCCAGTAATATTCTCGAGTTTTTACTTATGGATCAAGACAGAGTTGCCACGAATTCGAAAAGTCAAGCGCATTTTTAAAGTTCTCACTATCAATTAGAAGTTATTTGCTTGAAAAGCCTAGGCCAAAGTTACCCCCCCCCCCCCTTCGATTGTACACTCTAAAATAATCTTCGTTACTAAAAAAAGAAAAAGTAAATTTTGGTTCTCTCTATTTATCTATTTTCAATTCAAGACAATAGTGTTTCCACAGGTTTAAGAACCAAGTTTAAAAATTGTATATGGTGAGAAAGCTGCTAGAGAGAAGCTTTGGTTAAAGTTAAGTTTAATTACTAAAGTTTCCCAGAGAGGGAGAGAGAGAGTTGACAGCCCTAAGTTACTATTTTGATTGCATATAAAACTACTAAGTTTTTTACTGTGATTCAAAATACATATTAATTTTCCTGAATATTCTTAAACTCAATTGGTTAAAGAACATGTTTGTTCTGCTTAAATTGTTGTTTTAGCTAATCTATTATTTTTATCTTAAAACTTTTGAAAAAGATAATTTAAATAAATTTATTGAAGGTATGTTAGAAGATATGCATTTTAACAACAAGCTTTTGCAAACTTAAGAAACTGGATACTACGTGTCTTGTTCTTATTTCAGATACATTTTTGATGCTGTTTTTTTATATGCATAGGTAAAACTACGTTAATAGTTATCTTAAAAATCTTTTAATGCTCTTTTGCATTTGAACAAATACTCTTTTCATTATAACATTTTAAAAATACTTTTTTCATTGATCATTTTCTTTAAATACCATTTTTTTTTTGCTTTTGCTTTCATTGGAATTTATTAATAATATGCCTCTTTTTTTATAGATATTCCGGCTGGTGGTTCTTCGATTGATAATATTGATGAAAACTATCATTTAATATCCACCAATGATACGCAATATAAAACCAAAGGTATGTAGGATTATGTGGGAAGTATGTGATAGGACTTGCATCTAACTTTGACATTTATTCCAATTTAAAATTATTTATAATTTAAATTGATAACAAAAATATCAACAAAAAACAAAGGAACACCTTATTAAAATATCAAATAATGCTCACAATCTTGTATTGTCCACATGAATTTAAATTCCTCCGTAAATAATAATAAACTTATTTATAATACTAACTTGATCTTAATTTATTTTAAAAACCTTTAATGAATGATGTGCAATATTTATATTTAAAATATTTTTCAAAATGAATAGTAAGTTTAAATGGCAATGAGGTGAAAAATATCAAAATCTGTTATGCATACAATTAATATGTATTTCTTCAATGTCTTTTACAATTTTAACCGAATCTGATAAGCATAAATTTTGAGAAGTACTTAGAAAAAGTGTTGGAAATTGAAACTGCACTATGATTGTTGTTCTTATTGTTATATTTTGCCAGGTATATAGTTTTTCGTAAAATTTTGAAATGTTTTATAAGAAAAAACTTCCATATTAGTTATTTAGTGTAAATAGCTTTCGCTTAAAAGGATTGATATTATGTTAAAAATAATTCTGATTAATTTCAATGACCTTCTTTCTAATATACAAATTAATTAATATGAAGTGGTCAACGTAATGGAACCATTATTATTAAATTTAATTAATTCGCTACTGCTCCGTTGAAAAATCAAATTACCACATCATATCCATATGATATAGTATATCATACGATATAACTACGTTTATTACATCATACTAACTTCTTCATATAGTTTTGAGGGAAAAGCGACTTGACTGAAGTGTAAACTCGTTTTCACTAAGTGAAATTAAAACTTAAATTTGAACTGAAAATTTAATTTCTTTAAATTTCTTTAAAAAGTATATTTACGCTGCTGATGGTTATAAATTACTCATCCTTACTTAAAATTTAATGAAATTAAGAA
Organism: Hylyphantes graminicola; assembly: GCA_023701765.1. Lineage (NCBI taxonomy): Eukaryota > Metazoa > Arthropoda > Arachnida > Araneae > Linyphiidae > Hylyphantes > Hylyphantes graminicola. The sequence goes on from CM043119.1 coordinate 18,792,015, forward strand.
AAAAAATTGTATTCCCTTGGGAAAACCTGTCATTGTTTTGTCTGGTTTATAAGTCTGTATCCCTCACAGGATAGTTAAATTAATATTATATTAGGCGTCATATAAAAATTATTATTATATATAATACATTTCTTTCTACATAGTGACTTCATGCCACGTTGAAGGCTACGATTACAACATTGGCGTTGCAGTGCCAAGCAGTGGCCACTGTCAGACCTGCTACTGCACCAAGCGAGGCGTGATTTGCAGGAGGCTCGAGTGTGCTCCTACAGTTCCAGGATGCACGCCTGTAGTCCCCGAAGGACACTGCTGTCCAACACAGTACAAGTGCGGTAAGAATTGAATGAAAATGCTTAGGCCAGTATACCGATTTAATAGATTGTTTAATCCGATGATTTTTCAAATTAATAGAGGAAGGTGTTGTACCTTTGACCATATTGTTTCTTTGACCACCTAGGCTGTGGGGCCCTGTAGCAATATTTTATAAAAAATTAGTTTATTTAGTATATGGGAATTCCACTGGAGGGCTTATACATCATATTGTGGATTATTCAAGCAAAAGAGAATCAGTGTGAAATATAAAAATCCATTTCCATCCTAAAAATATTACTATTTTTTTTATAAGGTTTTGCCTAATAAAAAAATTGTGTGTTATGCTTTTGTTGATAGAAATCATTTGACGTAGTAGCCAAACACTTCGGAAAATATTGCTGAGCTTTTGAATATCGTAATTCTAATGCTTTCTTTAACTGTAGCATGATTTTTAATTTGTATTGTCATTGTGTTGTATCTCTGTCTGATCACCATCTGGGTTGTTCCTTTGAAGGTCAAAGGTCAACACTCCTAACTGAATTTCTCAACATTTCAACTTCGATGTGTTACTGCTACAACTTTCGTAAAATTAATTAATATTTTTGACTTAAGCCCATTTTCTATTCTAAAAAAAATATTTTTATTCTTTTTCCATTGGAAAAATGAATAAATATGAGAATATGAGTATATAAGGTGAATAAAATTAAAAAATTAGAATTTTGGACCTAAACTATCCTGCTCTTAATTATCTTCCCTCTTTGTTAATACATTCCCTGATTTTTAAATGATATTTAAACTGGTAAAAGGTACAACACTGTGTTGTATTTTTGATCACAGTTTCATTATTTTTTAAAAATTAAATGTAATTAATTTAAAACTAAAAGCCTGAAAAAATTATATATGATAAAAAAATAAGATACAGATTGGAATAAAATAAGAAAATTGAAGTTAGCTTTAATGTTCAAGTTTTAAAAAAATAAAATGTGTGAAGAGGTCAAAGGAACAACACCTTCCTGTACATTAAAAAATTAAATTTTCAATCAATAAAAGCTTTTGTGCATACTTTTAACAAGAGAATACCTGTATTTCTCATGGATTGTAAATATATTTCACTCTACTAAAAGAGTTTATAAATAAAAAATACTTTCGAAGTGTAAATTACAAAAGAATTAGTCTAAAAGTATTCATTTATAAAAGATATTTTTAAAACGCAAAAACTTCTTCATTTCCAATGTTCCCATATAGTTTTTTTTAAAAATTTATTTGAAATAAAAATTCTAAATTGTTGGCATAAACAATTTTAAGGTTGTTATTTAAGTAGTTTGTTTTGCAAGCCTTGTCAATAGTTAAAAATGAATTTATTCTTAAGTAACTTTATTTGAAGTTGAATTGAGTTAACGACTTATTCTGTGCATGTGGAAACTATGAAGATACTTTAAAAAATAATTACTTTTTAAAATATTTAATGCTAACATTATATAAAAAAAACAATATATAAATTGATTTTTTACTATTTTCAGATCAGAAAGTAGTCAATAGCACTCATGTTCCAGTATCTCATAGTACAGATAACTATGATGTTACAGTTATTTCACCATCTGAATCAAACGATGGAACTCCCACACAAACATCTAGGACCGAGAACCCGGACATTTTCACCAACAGTGACCAAGAAACGTCTACCACAGACACTGGTGAACCTGATGCAACCACGGAAACCGGAAATGACAAGCAAAAGATCACTGTAGAGCTCTCGGAAGAATCAGATTTGGAAAGCATTTCTGTTATACCTGAAGAAAACATTGCTGTTCTGGTTCTTACAACGTCCAGAGAAGATTCCGATAGTTCACCAAGTACTTCAACTAAAAGTGGAAGTGACTCGGGCACGTATGAAGAAGAAAGTAAAATAACAGAAACGATTTCTTCTGCGAATTCAAAACGTAAATCTAAACCAACAAAGCCAAATGCTAAATACCCTAGCAGGAACACTTCTCGTTTAAGTACCATTGGTGCAGTCACAGACACAATAACAAGTGCTTTGGATAACCATGAAACAACTCTAGAAACATCTAATAATGATGAAGAGAAAAACAATTATGCCTATGACTATGTTGAGTACGTGGATGATGAATCTTCAAACACTCTGCAAACATTTGATCCCTTCTCAGAATATAGTGAGCAACCACATGATGAAACAGTTTCAATTGAACGAAATAAGGATGGTTTATCGATTACGGATATACAGTATAAGATAAAGGATAAAAAGCCTCCGATAAATGATATATTTAATAAACCACTCAGCGATTCTTTTGAAACTGGTGTTCCAGAAGAAAATCCTGATTATCGAAATACAAAAACATCAACTAAAAGTGACCAATCGGTGCATTCCACCATTTTTAAGAATGATAATGAACATACCTTTTCAGATATTCCAGGCAGATATACCATTTATAGTACTGATTACACAAAACCTGCTTCAGACGATTATTCTGATTATTCATCAACAGGACAAAACTTCAAACAAAAACATCGTAGACCTGGTATAGTAACGCGATACCAAACTACATACCTGAAACCACAAAGTACAAAACCATACACCAGTTCTTCCATTATTTCTGAGGATGTTCGCACAGCTCAAACAATTCCATATGATCCAACAGCAGACAGAAATACCTATACAGCAGAATCATTTACACAAACATATGCTCCAGATTTTACAAATAAGAAAAAGATTTCCAACCGCAGGCGTAGGCCAGAAACTGTACCTCAAACAACAAGTTCGCGTCAATCAACCAAACCTATTCCACAAGACATAGCAGACTTCTTATGGTCAATAACACAATCCCAGAACACACAAACAGTACCAACGACAAAAGAGGGGGCAGAAACAACAATAAAAGGTAGCTACGGACAAGGTTTTGTTTCGGAAACTCTTCCACCCATTGCTTTGGCGGCACCAAAACTTATACTGGAAGAGTCTACCTCAAAAAGTGCTTACGAGACTACTCAAACTGAATCGACAAATACTCCTCCAAGTCCCGGTTCACCGGTATTCAATTTTGAACCAGAGATCATATTCTCCAATCACGGACCAAACCGCAACCAAAAACCTCCTAACAGAGATCCTCAAGTACCCCTAATCATCAACAACCATAAAAAGACATCGACAAGGATACGTCCTCCCATTAGATTCAGACCTCCATCAACTACTACTTCTGAAGAAGATTCTTTTGTTGAAATATCAAATCACCGGCCCACTTACCCACAACGACGGCCACCAAGCCAATTTCCACCCTATCCCCACGCTGGGCATTATGGATACAACAGAGACCCTCACTTCAGAGACTCGCATCCCAAACTGCATCGTTTTGAGGGCGAAGCTCCTTGGTCGGACGATTACGAAGAATACTTCTACAGCACAGATCACGACATGTCTTCCACTACCAAGACCAACAGCAATATTCACAGACAACCGACTGAGACCGAAACTACCAACACAGATTACACAGAATCAGAGACTTCACCAGAAAACGACAGTTCGACAACTGATGAGTTGAAGACTACACAATCGGAAAAGGATGACGATAAAGTTAGCCTTCAATCTGAAAACGAAACTGAAAAGCCCTCAATCGATACAACGACTGGAAAAATCACCACATTGCCGTTTTCTAAATCGACTTATTATCTTCCAACAGTAACTACCACGACATCTACTCCATACGACACTACAAAATCGTTTTCTGGTTACGTGAGAAATAAATATAAAGGAATAAGCAGTCACGTCGTGAACACAGATGGGAAATTCTTCAGAGCTGAGGAAGAAATTAAGAGATGGGACTCAGACCATAAACTAATTGAGTTTACCAAAAAGCAACCAGAACCTTCCAACGGTTACACAGAACAGTTTTCTGACAAAACATTAGCATCATCAACGGAAGCACCGATTCCTTCACCAAAAGTAGAAGAAGATTCTAAGGAAATCACAGGTAAGAATTAAATTATAATAAGTTGGTAAATACTCTATGAAAATTTCAAACAATATGCTATAATTAACTAGTACTATTTCTTATATTACTATATGTAGTTTGTGGGGGGGAGCATACATAGAGAAACAACATAATATAACAATACAGAATTTCGAATTAAGCTCTAACGACTTATGTGTGTTAAGGCTTACTAAATAAATTCTAGGAGCCAGTATCATTGCACTAATAATTCACTAATAATTAAATGTTCCACAGAGTTTCTTTCAGATGAAAAATATATAAAATCGTTCTTTACTATCATGACCCAGAACAAATAAAATACCCTCGATAACAAAAATAAAAATATACTGAAGAGCCAAATTTTAAATTAAGTTTGCAAGCCTTGAATAATATCCTACTTTTTTTTAGACGTGTGCTTCGTCGATGGACGCTACTACACAAGTGGTGAGACAATCATCAAGGCCAACCCTTGCGAAATGTGCAGTTGCTTTTACGGACACCCCTTATGCCAGGTGCAGCAGTGTCCTCCACCACCCGATCCGTCGTGTGCCCTGGACTACCTCCCAGGCTATTGCTGTCCTCGAGTTACCTGTGGTACTACTTAGCCATAATATATCAATCATAATTTAGGAAGAAATGGTTTTTTTCCAACTGTTTTAAATTTTATATTCCGAAACAAACTATACGATTTTATTACGATTATTGTTATGTTGCATAAGTATTGCCTCTCTTCAGAAAGATGGCAGTCTCAATCTCAACCATAAGTAACGCCCATATCTGTATCAAATTAAAAGTATATCGACCATAAGGCAATGTTATGTGATTAAATTGTCATAATGATAATTTTTACCTAGATATCTCTTTTCAAAAAGGATTAAGAGTAATTTATTATGGTCATTTTGTGAAATTCCAAGTAAGTAATAAATAGTTTATAATTAAACATTTATAAGTAAATATTAATTTAACATTTGCAGGTGTAGAAACAGACCCAGAACAGCCCCCGGGCATCGTGAGCGCCAGCCTACCAGAACCAACAAGCCAAGAATTTCTGGCACCATCCGTTCAGGACGAAAATCAGTGGAAACCCTTGAATGGTCCTATCACAAGAACTACAACTGCGAGCAGTTTCCAGGTCGGATCCTTAACAGAAAAGCCAATAATTGAAGATAATCCAGAAGAAATTTCTGAATTTGTACCTGAGGAGATACCTTATTTTAAGAACCATCTAGAAGTTTCTGCATCAGAAAGTAAATTTGAGCCGTCTGATGCCCTAATTATTTCGTGTAAGTAGAAATGAAGAAGTGATTTTTATAATATCAGTTTATTAAGGGTACAATGGAGTACAAATAGGTATAGTTTTATAATATTTTTTTAAGCTGCCTAACTTTTTTATATCATTATCTTCAATTAGAAGTTTACAAATAAGTTTAAAATGTATGATTATATCAAACAATTTTATTTTCTATCCAAATGTTGCGTTTGAATAGCATTTCAATGCAAATTTTCCCTATTGTTTTCTCACTAATATTTATGGAAATGTATTTTTATAGATTCTGTCACAGTACCTCCCACCACAACTAGATCTACATCTTCCCCCACCACCCCAATTGCCACCACTCCTCTCATCACAACCCAACCTTCCTACGAAGAAACGACGACCACTATATCACCTGTGACACAAGAACCAACAACACTTTTGCCATCAACAACCACAGAAACTATTTCCACAACTACAGAAGACTATGCTATAACAACAGCAAAAGAAGAATACACGACCACCGAAATCCCAACAAGAACAACTTGGGTGTCATCTGGAACCGCTCCAGAAAACGAAATTGAATCAGCAAACAAAGGACACCAAAACAAGTCATTAATCCACGACAATTCTAGCGGCGTTCGGAAAGTTCTGGACGAAGTGATAACGCTTCCGCCAAACAAGGTGGCCCTTTCGGATTCCATGGTCGATTCTGAAATCCATACTGTGCTTCCAGTCATAGGTACAAAAGCCCCACCCACAACTATTTCTGCTGATGAAGTATTTGGAATAGAGTCTGCCACATTTGGAAGTGTTGATATGGCTGGCCTGTCAACCGATCTAGGGAATCTTAAAATTTCAGGTAAAAGTTTCGTTATCTTCTTATTAATCTGCGAATAGTCACATTTAAGACTTAAAGACATTTATCATGCATATTTACTTAGTCTCATTTTGGTTATAATGATTTAAAACGTTTTTGAATGATGGCTTTATAATAAGCTTTTTGGCATGAGCTCCTTAAAATAATACTTGCCTACCCTATTAAATTCTCTACATTATTTTTGCAATAACAATAAGTTGTATCCGACAACCCAGGGTAAATTGATACACGCTTAATGTAACGCACTGTAACACTTAAAGTGTGTTAACTAAAAAAAAAAAACTTTTCTTATACACATTTCCTATATTTATGTCTTATCAAGATGAGCTTCAGAATATGAAAGTTAAAAGTGAATTTGAATTTTCAACGTTTTATTTATACAGCCCTATTTGTAATAGTGCACTCTTAAAACAAAAGAGTGAAATCCACTCCAGTAGGAGAAGTGCATTTTCGATACTGGAAAGGAGTGAATATTAACTCAGACTGAGTTAAAATCACTCGTTTGGAGTGATCCTGTCGGAGGTTTAATACACAAAGGATCCACTCCTTTCGGGGAAGTGCATTTTCTAGACTGGAGGAGTGAAAATTAACTCAGACTGAGTTAAAAACGCTCGTTTCAAGAGTGTGCATGTTTGTATTATACTAATCTCTAACGAGGTGGAGTTTCTAAGGTGGTTTAAAGCTCTGATAAAATTTAAAAAAGAAATACTTTAGGGAAAGAGAGGCTTTTAGTATATTGTTCAGCTGATCATATATCCATCGAAGGATTATCGCAAAGCATTTCAAAATGTACAAATGGAACTAATACCAATGCAAGATATGCGAATACAACTAACAGCATTTCAAAATGTTTGAATACAACAAATAATCTGTATATTTATTTTCCTGTAGGTTGTAATGTCTACGGCAAATACTACAAAATAAACGACAAGGTCCCATCACTTGGAAAGTCCTGTAGTGAGTGTATCTGTACAGAGGAAGGTATTTCATGCAGCCCTACATGCTGATGCTACAACCGGCATTCATTTGAAGAACAGTGTGTTGATAGGTATTCAAAGAACAGTATTGGTACATGACAGTATTAAACACCAAAGCAACGAATAGTCTTTGTTATGTCGGTATGGAATCGTTAGTAGCCCAATTCAAAATATTTGAATAATAATGAATTCTAAAATCATTGCTTTTTAACTCTTTCGCTACGCAGGATTTTTGTTTCCGCGTTATGTGTGATAGGAATATCATTATCGAATCCTAAGTCGTACGGCCATCATAAGCCGCTTCAGTAGTGAAAGGGTTAAAGGTATTTTCTACAGAAACTTAATGGCATATATAAACAAAGTTAATAATGATAGTCTGTACCCATTAATTATATCGCAATGTATTCAAAAGGTGACACTTAGTAGTAATTTAACATTGACGTAACTGTTTCGCGTAAGTGTGACAGTCACTTATCACAGTAACTTTTTTTTAGTCATTTATGGACCTCAGATAACCTAACATGTATCAATAAGAAATAATTTTCATATGTATGCATAGGAAAAAGCAATGACTTTTTGATTATTCTAATATTTTGAGTTGCTTTTGACACAAACTGTTGTACTAATTTATTTCTAATAATCACATTTTTTTAAGACTGACATCATCCATTTCTGTGGGTTGGGTTGAGGGAGCTTGCTTTTTCAAATGGTTGTTGTCATGTATTTGTTCATACATAACTGAAATTCTATATAAAAATTTCTAAATTATACAAAAACTATGTATTTAAAAGTTACGTGTGATTTAAATTTAATTATGTGTAAATGTTTTTATAATAAAATGTAAATATTTTTCAAAAATGCAGGTCAAATTTGAAAATTCACCTTAAATCATCAGGTTTGTATTTGTGATTGTTGAAGCATTATTTTTATGTGTTGTATATAGAAATTTTCTGTATTCGTTTTAATACGTATGTTGAATAAAATCTTTTATAAATTTTGATTGGGTCCATACTTTATTTATATACAAAACGGTTAATTTGATCTAATAAAATTTTAGTATATTAGAAAATTAAAATATTATTAATGCAAAATTTTACAAAGATGTCAGAATTAAAAACTATAGACTGTGCGAAATTTTTAAATCCTTGTTTGAATAAATATGAAGACTGACGATAAATTTCATACTTATGATAAATTTCACTTCTATTTTTAGAGCAATCAATTTTGCTAAATTTGTATTCTATGAACTACAAATTAATTTAGAAAGCGATAAGGTATATTAATAGAATTTTCGAAAAAAAGTTATTAAAATAAACGTTAGGGGCGATTAAAAGTTAAAATTAGAACAAAATGCTGGGTTTGTGGGTTTTGCTTCTAAGGTTTATATATCGGGTGTGGAAATGGTTCTAGGTGGTAATGGTTTTAGATTCTAGGATATAAATAGGGCATTGATGGAAGATTTCCGCGGGTATATCTGTTTGTTGAGACTCTTTATAACTTTATAAATAAAAGATTTGTTTACACCATGTTTTGTTTGTTTGAAAGATTCAACAAATATAATATGATGTAAAAAAAATGCATATTTAAAATTTTATGTTTTATACTTTGTGTGTCCACATCTCTGACCGCACTCATCTTTCTCCCGTTCAAATAGTACCTAATGTTTTTTAAAGTTACTGCGTCTAAAAGACCTATATTCATTTTGTTTTTCCGTATGTCTCTATGATAAAGTAAGTGCATATAATACTCACAAGAAACAAAGTCATCAAGGACTGTAAGAATTTCCGTGAGTGTCATCGTTACATGAAAATAGACTATGTTAGTTCTTAAAGAATTCTTATTTCATATGAATAACTTAAAGGGTAGGGTAACCCCTATAGGTACATATATATTCCAGCATGTGTGCTTGATCAGAGACCCTCTTATATAAGCCTTCGTCAATTAAGACAGACACAGAAATAATTTTTACTGTCACAGAGAAAGGAAAATACACCCATGGTGAAGGCGGGAATCGAACCCGTCCCCATAACAGCGCGCAGACTGCTGGCGTAATGGACCGAACCACTTGGCCATCAGGGCACCGAATCGTTAAATCCAAAATGCATCAAGAAGTCAAGTCCATATGATCATAACCCCTTAAAGTCTTTTCTTTTAATGCTTTAGTAAATGAAGAATCTTGTCTGGAAATCGCATTGTGGACTTTTCCGTTCTTATATTTAGGGGAGGGTGGGGGCTATTGGGACAAATTTTTTTCAACCTCTGTATTTCAGCAAAAATAAATTAATTTCAATTTCTTTTTTCACAAGCTCATAAACTGAACATTCATTTACTTAAAAAGTCGTTCGACAAATGTTAAAACTTTACCATATTTATGTTGCTGAGCATTTTAAACAAACATGGAAATGTCCCATTAGCCCCCATATGTGGGGGCTAATGGGACAGGGTGCAGGGCTAATGGGACATGCTAAATGTTGCCCTAATGAAATATTAAAAATAGGGAAAATGAATCAGAAAAAGACCAGAAAATAAAACTTTAAAGTAAATACCAATAATTTAAATAATGTGTACATGACGAAATTTTTTTAAACAATTATTCAACATTGAAAGAGATGAAATATCAAAGTTAAAACTCAAAATCGAAGATGCTCCCATAATTTTTGTTGAATAACTGGAAATGATTGTTTTTATAACTAAATCTTTAGTTTTATAACTAAATCTTTAGTTTTATCTAAATCCTTAGTTTTATAACTAAATCTTTAGTTTTACAACTAAATCTTCTAAAATTTATCCCAAAGATGTCTTTTTTTCACGGTACAAGGATATAAAAGACCGTCTTTATCTTCAAATAGCTTACCATCGTTCACCTTTTTCAGATCATTCTAACGAACATTTTCACCGTTCCCCTCCTTTGCCCTGGGTGTACTTCCTTTCTCTGTGACAGTAAAAAACTATTTATGTGTCGGTCTTGCTTGACGAAGGCTTATAAGCGGGTCTTTGATCAAGCCCACCAGCCGAAATATATATATAACTACCCTACCCTAAGAACATTTTCAGTTCATCGCCTTCTTTTTCAGAAATCAATCCAACAAATAAAAAAAAAATACTAGCAAAATTTACCAACAACACTATATTTATCTTCACCAAGCTCTGTTCAGCTGTAATTAATAAAATTCCAGGTGGAAATATGTCACCAATAAAGCTACTTGAACTTTCACTTATTATACGGTGAAAAAAAGTTCAAAAAGTTTAAAATTAAAGTTTGAAAAAGTTTTAGGCAACTTGACTGAATAAGACATAAGAGATTTATATAGATTGTTTGAGAGAAGCATGCAGAGCTAGGTTTATTCGTGTCCTATTAGACCCCACTGTTTCTGTCCCATTAGACCCCACTGTGTTGCTTATTATAAATGACCCAACACAGAAGCACTTGTACTTCACCACAGTATTTGACATATACTATCTTAATCTAGGATATTTCATCTATCTAAAACTGTATTTTAATTCATAGAAAGTTTTTATTTAATAGTTCAAAAGTGAAAAAGAAGGTACACTTTTAATTAACTTTAAATTCTCCAAAACAACAATTATTCTCTAATCATCAGCACATGCGTTTAATTGCTGATCTTTGGTTGTTAAAATGTGAAGAGTAATTGTTACAATGCTGTAGTGTAGAAAAATTTGTTAAAAAGTATATTTTTCCTAGCTTTAGGGCCCTTGTCCCATTAGCCCTGCGTCCCAATAGCCCCCACTCTCCCCTACCTTTTTATATAGCAAGACATAGGTCCACAAGTTTTCCGCAGCCGACATTTTTAAAAAAACGCCTGTTTCCCGGCATTTTTTGCGATGGTCGAGTTCTGTACAACTATTTTCACAGTTAGGGAACACTTTATGAACAAAAACAACATACAGGCGTCTACGATTGAGCCAAGGAATCGCAGACGCTCACTTCTTTCGCGTTACTACTAAACACTCCACCCATTGGCACTTTTATTGGTATATTCAAGTTAGTTTTAATCTTATTGGCACGTTGCTACTGAATACTTTATCCCGGAAATATCGAGGGAGCAAGAAATAGAGGTTAGGTTAGGTTAGGTTTGAATTATCGTCGCACTAGAGCCACACGAGGGCTTTTGGCGACGGGCGTCGTATTTTAGAACCACAGTCAAGTGAAGAGCCACACCTGAATAGGCATCCAACGCAACCGTTAAGGGCGACATCGTACGCAGGGTTAGGACTTTGAAGGTTATTTAACGTGTACTCCCTTAGACGGGGTATTATTCGTCGGACATGTTTGGCTGCAGGGGCCGTTTATAGGTCGACAGTTATTTTGGCGAACCCGGACCCGAACTTGGGACCTTTCGCATGCTAGGTGAGTGCCTAACCGACTGGGCTCCCCAGCCCTGCAAGAAATAGAGGGCGAAACGTCACCCCGTCATTGTCATGGGAGCGAGAAGGAAGGGGCTGAATACGTGGCGATCCAAAGACCTGACGCCACCGTACGATGTCGCTATAAATGTACATTGGTGTCAACTTATGTGTTGACCTCGTCAGTTGACCGAGGTTCCAAAGGCCCGTCAGCAATAGCCCTCCTGTAGCTCTTATGCGACGTTCATTAAAAAACAAAAATCATTGTTGGAATATCTGGGACTCCTTTTCATGTATTGCAATGTATTCAAGATCAGGCAATTTTCCCCATAATCCAAGGTGTGTTTTTATGATAAGTCTAGTTAGTCGTTTCTGTTTAGAGACCGTTATCCTGGAACGCCACGAAGAGGGCAACCTATCTTAGATACCCGTTCGATGGTAAACGTATTCTGGCCACAAGAAGATCAGATGTTCCCCTAACGCTTTGGGAAGTTATTGTCATGTTAGAGGGATAATTTAAGAGCTTAGTGGAAGAATGTGCTAAGTAACATTTTTAAAAAAATTGAGATTTTTGTTTCAACGAACATATTACTAACTTCTATAACGATAACAAGTTTCCCCTTTTACATAAACTTTAAGTTTAGTACATTTTTTGCGCTTTATAAGTTCCGTTTTCAACGGATCTGAGTTTTAAAAAAAAAAACTTAAAAGCTAATTTTCTCGTTTTTCACCTTTTTGTTACTTAGCACGTTCTTCCACTAAGCTCTTCAATTGTATCAGTTGTGCTTCGAAGAAGTCCCAAAGGATGTCTTCAAAATTAACGTGAATGGGGTGCTCATAATGTTAAAATATAATTGCCTCAATTGTGCCAGTAAGTTTCTACTTTTGCATCCCTTTCTTTACAACTGGATTTCCGTACATTCTTTAAAATAGCCTTATTGCTCGTTCTGAAGAGCGATGTCAGGATGGTTCCTGTTTTCAGCTACAGCTGGACTATACCATGTCTAGCCAGAATGTAAGCTTCGAAAATACTTCCTTCCCCATCCCTTCACTGGGTTTTCTTGGAAACGGGAGGAACATCGCTTTTCTAAACCTAGCGCGCTTGAGGTTAACAATTCAAAACAGTTAGTAGTAACCAAGTAGGGTGGGGAAAAAACACGCTTACCCCGTTTCGAAGAAAACCGCATGCGGGGGATGGGGAAGAAAATGCTTTCGAAGCTTGCATACTAGGCTAGACAAGGTATAGCATGGTGTCAGCTGTCTGGGCAGTTATCAAAGTTCCTGTAAACTCCTCTCCCCTCTGCGTGATTGTTGGTTCTTAGGCTGGCGTTAGTTTATATTTTGCTATTGCTTTTGCATCTTGGAGGAAAACGTGGTCGTTAAGGTTGAGATTTGTGGCTTCCTTGGCAAGTTTTTCTGCATTTTCATTGCTCAATACAATGGCAACGTATGCAAGTATCCACTGAAGATCACACATTTTAGTAAAAGCCTGAAGATCATGAAGGTTTAAGAGGATTTCTTGGGTAATACACTCTTAAAACGAACGAGCGATTTTAACTCAGTCTGATTGATTTTCACTCCTCCAGCCTGGAAAATGCACGTCTCCTTTTGGAGTGGATCCTTTGTGTGTTAAACCTCCGACAGGATCACTCCAAACGAGTGATTTTAACTAAGTCTGAGATAATTTTCATTCCTTTCCAGTGTCGAAAATGCACTTCTCCAACTGGAGTGGATTTCACTCTTTTGTTTTAAGAGTGTAGAATTGGACTAGCATGGTGTCAGCTGTCTGGGCAGTTATCGAAGTTCCTGTAAACTCCTCTCCCCCTCTGTGTGATGGTTGGTTCTCAGGCTGGCGTAAGTTTATATTTTGCTATTGCATTTGCATCTTGGAAGAAAACGTTACAGTCGTTAAGGTTGAGATTTGTGTCTTCCTTGGCAAGTTTTTCTGCATTTTCATTGTGCAATGGCAACGCATGCAAGTATCCACTAAAGATCACAGATTTTAGTAAAAGCCTGAAGATCATGAAGGTTTAAGAGGATTTCTTGGATGATAGAAAAGTCCTCTTTTAGAGTCTCAAGAAATAAAAGGGTTCTTTGCTTGCTCAGAGGAAAGAAGGGCCTTACACTCTTAAAACGAACGAGCGATTTTAACTCAGTCTCAGTTAATTTTCATTCCTCCAGTCTGGAAAATGCACTTCTCCCAGAGGAGTGTATCTTTTGTGTGTTAAACCTCCGACAGGATCACTCCAAACGAGTGATTTTAACTCAGTCTGAGTTAATATTCACTCCTTTCCAGTGTCGAAAATGCACTTCTCCCACAGGAGGAAATTTCGCTCCTTTGTTTTCAGAATGTACGCATATAAAGGGCCTCTAAAATTTCCCGTAGCTCGTTATAGGTAAAGTTAGAGGCTATAGTTTCTGCTTCGATTTTAATTTGTTGAGGGGTATTACTTAAAGTGGACAAAATAACTCAGGATCCCCGTAATAGTTTTTTCAGAGGAATCATCTGTATATACATGTGCAAAGTTCACTATTTGAAAACTGTCAAACAATAGTTTTCCAGGGTAGACTGACCAGTGAGTGAACATTTTGGTAAATACAATTAAAAAATAAGGATTGAAAATCATTCCATAAAATGGTTTGGCAACTCTGACTTCCTCCCATCTAGTAGGAAGCTATCTGACATATTGTCCTGGTGATTATGTCCAAGTGTTTATTCACTGACGAACGCAGCTCCTTAAACGTTCATTCACTGGTTAGTCTACCCTACCTAATCAAAATTTTAATGAACTTTTGTAGAAGACTAGCAAACAAATAAAACTTATAAAATATCAGTTTATTCAAACAAACACGAAAGATATACCTTTTCACTTTTTTTCTCACGTAAACTAATGCACCAAATAAGAAATATCAGTCTCAAAGAATAATAAAATTTTTGTAACCGTTTAGCTCACAAAAACTTTAGAATGACTGACAAAAAGCATTATTTATTCTTTATTCTTAACATTATTCTCTAACGTTTGAAAATACTTTTAACAAATACTCGATTTTTCAGAGCGAGATTTAAAGCACTCTTTTCTCAAGCTATTCCTTAAAATATTAATTAAAATAGAGATGAGGTATCGGTTATCGAGCACTTTGGACCTTACAAAAATGAAGTTTAAATATTCTTCTTAGAATCGGATTATTGCGGATCTAACTTTTTAAAAAAAAAATGTAAAGTATTTTTAAATAATTGTCCATCGAACTGTACCTTTGAACTGCATTTATATATACATTGGAATTAAGACAATCGCCAAAAAATATACGAATTTATTTCTAGCATTTAAAAGAGCTTCATTTCATTTAAGATCAGCAATGAAGAATTCAATTAAATTCATACACATTCAGTTCGTTGAACTTTAAAAACAAAGCTTGTCGTTGTAATTTGAAATTAAATTTTTGAAATGAATTTTCTTTTTTTCAAGTTTAATTAACTGTTATACATACAATGCCTCCTATATCTATACATCAACAAAGGAACCTAGTAACTTTTTTTTAAAAAAATGAAAGTTTTTCCTGTAAATTCTCATTAGATCCAAAGACGATTTTGCTTGACGAAGAAGGCGATGTGAAACAAGGCTTTTTCGAATTAATGATATGTTTGACGATTTATTCAATTAAATGATGATTTTTTTATGTAAATAAATAACGATTTTATGTAATTAAATGATGATTTTTTATGTAAATAAATAACGATTTTATGTAATTAAATTATGTTTTTTGTGTAATCAAATGATGAAAAATGAAGATTAAATGAATGACTAAAATGATGAATGTATAAAAACATGGAGATCAAAGCAATCGACATTACATGAAACTTTATGTCAGTTAAATTAACATCAAAGTTGGTTCGACTAGCTATGGACATAGGAATGGATATATTATGTAAACTTTTCAAGTATATTATGAAATATATCTAACGTATAATCAAAGTTTTTACTGTAATTTTTGTGTAATGTTATTCAAATTATCTATATTTCACAGTTCTTTGTTTTTTTCCCAATGGGGCTGCAATATCGGAGGTCAAGCCTTTGCAGACTCAGCATATTCCCCATAACTGAGAGTCATTTTTTGTGGCACCATCTAGCGACTCTAGCTATCAATTTTGACGCGCAGATTACAATGAATCTGAGCTCTCTGTGAATGTTAAAGTATGCCGAGATTTAATTTTGCCGAGAGAATCCAAGCCAAATGGATACTCCAGGGATCCTTTACATGCCACATAATCATGTGACATGCGCGACGAGGATTTTCCCATCCAGAAAATCCGAAGACTCAGCCGGGGCTCTAACCCGCAATCTTGAGTTTATGAGGCGGACGCGTCAGACCTCTCAGCCACTGAGTCGCTCTCAGTTCTTTGTTGTGAATAAATAAAGATCTATCAAGACTGAAATTATTGTTTATTATAAATTTTTCAGCATTAAAAATCTTTTATATCAATATCGTTTGTAGTTTTCTAAATAATATCTCAGTTGTTTTTAATAAGTTGTTCCACAAATTTAAATTTTATATTAAATCATATTTTTTATTTAAAAGCTGATGAATTACAGCTGCTATTTTGAATGAAATTTCTAGAAAATAGACATTTGCAAACTATTTATTTTTGTAAGAAATATTCTTTACTAATACTATATGTGGAATGAACTATTAAAGTTTATAATCATCATTTACAATAGCAATACTTGACTCGTGTCAATTTAAAGTTTATTTTGCGTTATTTAATAGGTTAGTTATTGCGTTATTGGAATCAGTCTTATTGCAGCTGTAGAGTATTTTGAGTTAATTGTGTAATTCAAATTATCTTTAATTCACAGTTCTTTGTTGTGAATAAATAAAGATCTATCAAACCTGGAAATATTGCTTTAGCATTTTGTTATTTGGCAAAATTTTTACTCAACAAAGACGTAACATATATTTGTAAAAAAAATTGGATGACAAAATTTAGCAAACAAAATCCAAATGGCCTATTCAATAAAGATTTTGCCTACATATTTAACAATATTAATCTTCACTGAATATCTCGCAAATAGAATGAAATATATCAAGAAATTTTTCTTAAAAAAATTAAATTCAATTATTCTTTACTGACTTTCCACTAAGCCTGAAATAATTCATTCAACCCTCCAAACCGTGGAATTTCAAGAAAAACCATCAGAAATCTTCAGCGGAAAAGAACCGTCTCTAGGTTGCTAGTGAAAGTGAACATCAACCTTGGGGGGATGGGGATGCATAAAAAACGCAATGAGAATAAAGAAAAAGTGAAGAAAAATAGCAATGGTAATAGCAATCATAGAATGAACCCGGTTCGAGGGCTAGACTGGTTCTTCTGTGAACTGGAACCTGTATAAAAGCTACAGAAGGAGGCTTCATCAGAGTTGTCTGGCCTCGACACTGAAAGGTGGTCTACTCTTCGTTCCTTCATCAGCTTATTTATAGAGGTAGGTCCGAAATTTATTCATGGTCAAGCAGTGGCGGTGATCGATTAAGTGCTGTAGGGCGTTGATCATTCGGAGAGTTAAATAATTTAATTGGTTTATCAGTTGGAGAGTTGATTTATCTATTGAAATTTGGTAATTAAATAAATTATATTTGATCGAGAGAAATTAGTGATTTTGCTCTTCATCAAAATTATTTATGGTCAAGAAATGGCTGTAATGATTAAGTGCTGTAGGTCGGTAATACTTCAAGTTCAAATAGTTTGTTTATTAGTTTGGAGAAGTGAGAGTAAGCAAGTAGTCGTGAAGAAAAAGTCGTACGAGAAAAAAGCAATGATTTTGCTATTTATCAAAATTTATTCATGGTCAAGCAGTGGCGGTGATCGATTAAGTGCTGTAGGGCGTTGATCATTCGAAGAGTTAAATAATTTAATTGGTTTATCAGTTGGAGAGTTGATTTATCAATGGAAATTTGGTAATTAAAATAAATTGTGTTTGCTAGAGAGAAATGAGTGATTTTGCTCTTCATTAAAATTATTTATGGTCATGATATGGTTATAATGATTAAATGCTGTAGGTCGGTGATACTTCGAGTTCAAAATAGTTTGCTTATTAGTTTGGTTTGCTTAATAGTTTGTTTATTAGATCGATTAAGAGCTGTAGGGCGTTGATCATTTGGAGAGTTAAATAATTTAATTGGTTTATCAGTTGGAATGTTGATTTGTCAATGGAAATTTGGTAATTAAATAAATTATATTTGCTCGAGAGAAATTAGTGGAGTTGATTTATCAATGGAAATTTGGTTATTAAATAAATTATATTTGCTCGAGAGAAATTAGTGGAGTTGATTTATCAATGGAAATTTGGTAATTAAATAAATTATATTTGCTCGAGAGAAATGAGTGGAGTTGACTTATCAATGAAAATTTGGTTATTAAATAAATTATATTTGCTCGAGAGAAATTAGAGGAGTTGATTTGTCAATGGAAATTTGGTAATTAAATAAATTATATTTGCTCGAGAGAAATTAGTGGAGTTGATTTATCAATGGAAATTTGGTTATTAAATAAATTATATTTGCTCGAGAGAAATTAGTGGAGTTGATTTATCAATGGAAATTTGGTAATTAAATAAATTATATTTGCTCGAGAGAAATGAGTGGAGTTGACTTATCAATGAAAATTTGGTTATTAAATAAATTATATTTGCTCGAAAGAAATTAGAGGAGTTGATTTATCAATGGAAATTTGGTAATTAAATAAATTATATTTGCTCGAGAGAAATTAGTGGAGTTGATTTGTCAATGGAAATTTGGTAATTAAATAAATTATATTTGCTCGAGAGAAAGTAGTGGTTTTGCTCTTCTTCAAAATTATTTAATGTAAAAAAAATGGCTATAATGATGAAGTACTGTAGGTCGGTGATACTTCGAAGTACTAAATAGTTAGTTTGGAGAAGTGAGAGTACCTCAATATTAGGAAATTAAGAACAAAGTCGTACGAAAATAATTAGTGATTTTGCTGTTTATCAAAATTTATTCATGGTCAAGCAGTGTCGGTGATCGATTAAGTGCTGTAAGGCGTTGATTGTTCGAAGCTGAATAGTCGAATTGGGTTTATCAGTTCAGAAAAGTGAGTGCCTCTTTCTTGAAATAAAGATAATTTAAAATGATAATGAAAAAATATAATAATAAGAGTTACTCGAGAGAAATTTGTGATTTTGCTTTACAACAAAATTTATTCATGCTCAAGGAGTGGCGATGATCGATTAAGTGTTGTAGGTTGCGGATTATTCGAAGTATTAAATAGTTTGATTGGTTTATTATTTTTTAGAAGTGAGATAATAGAAATTAGGTAATTAAGAAATAAACAAGATAAAGTGATTTTGATTTACATCAAAATTCATTCATGGTCAAACAGTGTCGATGATCGATTGATTTCTGTATGTCGTTGATCATTCGAAGTATAGAATAGTCTAATTGTTTATTAGTTGTCAGAATTAAGAGTTAATCAATTTTAGGTGATTAATCCTCTAATGCATACTGTTGCCAGATGGCAACAAGTAACATAATCCACTTTATTCAATTAAAGTAGAGCTTCCTCTCGACAAATCTGTGTTTTTATTTTCATTTACTACATTCCATTTTGAAGTTTTAGTTACTAATAACCCTCATAACGAACAATAGTTAAAGTGTATTCAAAATTAAAGATTGAAGTTATTAACTGTTGTGAAATTACATCTTTGGCAATATTCAAAGTTATAATAATATTGGTACACTAAATACAAATAAATTGTTTTTAAGAATAATTATAGTTCAAGATGGTTATTTTAAAATATATTTAGTGGTTTACTAATCATTCTTATCAAAATTGGAATTGGTCTTTGCCAAATGGCAAAAAGTTTAAAATTTAATATTAGTTAAATTACAATGCAGTTAATTTTTTCAGTATTTTCCCATAATGTATGAGTATTAAAGATACAAATATATTTTTTCGGGATGAAAAAAAAATCATGCATCACAGGGTTAAAAAAAATAATAGTTGTTCAAGAGAAATTTTTGATTTTGCTCTTCATCAAAATTTATTCACGATCAAACAATGACGATGATCGATTTAAGGGCTGTACGGCGTTGATCATTTGAAGTATTAGATAACTAAGGCTTTTTTAATTGATTTTGACTGTTTAAAATTTTGGGGCAGTGGGAATATCTATATTGATTGGCTGATTTTATTTAAAGCTAAATTAGGTATATTAAAGGTAAAATTATTTTGTAATTGCTTAAGAGAAATTGGTTGCTCGACCACATTGCTTTTAATCAAAATTTAATAAAAATAAAGCGGTTTTTAAGGATCTATTAAATGTTGTGTGCCGTCAAATTAATTATTAATTAATTAAAGTATTACTTCCTTAATAATTTTTAATTGGTGTGTGATTTTTAATTGATTTTGTGTACCAGTTTCGAATACTGAGCTTCGAATTGAAGGATTTTTTTAATAGTTGAAAGTTAAAGATTGTGAGCTTTATTGCATTACTTTTAATTATTAGTACTTACTTATTATCAAAAGGTGTTGATATTCAATTAGGTATAATTGAATATGTATAATAGATTGAATTTATACATTTTTTATAGTAAATTTATTTTCAAAAACTCTTTTTGATGACAAAATAAAACTTATTTCTTAACTAATTTATTTTTAAATTTCCAATTCACTTTAATGGCAATTTATATAAACGTTCATCAAAAACAAAATATATTACACTTAAATACAAATGAAACAAATTATCACCAATAATGGGCCGACGGCCTATCAAAGTCAAATAAGCAAAATTTAAAGTTTTAAAAAAGTGAAAACGTAAATGTCTTGCTTTAAATGTAAATGTTCAATTTAATATATTCTTTTAATCGTATTTTTACAATGAATAAATTTATATTGATTTATTGTATAAATATAAAAACTCTTCTATGTTTTTTTATTCAATGCTTAGTATAGTGTTTTCAATTTTTAGATCCATGAAGATGACATCATTTGCTGCTTTTGCTTCTTTCATTCTAATTGCTTTATTCCAAGTTAGCCATGCAGGTAAGTTTAGTTTTACAAAATATAAAAACATAAAGGAAAAACAAATAAAAGGGAATAAAAGTTATTAAATGATAAGAAAGAACTGATTTCAAGCAATCTTTTACTAAATAAAACGTTATGAAACTGTGTATAAACTACTAAAAACTACTTTTACATTGAATGCAATTTTTTAATTCTAGCACATTGTAATAATTTGTCATAAAAACATATATATATAACTTTTCATACGATTTTCAATTGCACTCAAGTAGCTGAAGAGGGGGTACAAATGTAGAAACTCAGGTTGAATTTTAGTTGTAAAAATCAATGGATAGATATTTTAGAAATATGATTTTTTTAATAGTCATTATAATCTTAGGAATAGAGGGCTGCATGTCAAAAGTCCAAATGATCAGTATTTATTAAATAAGAATAGAAATCGGTAAGTTTACATCTTTTAAGATTTTTGAAAAAGTGAGAGTAATGTGTAAGTACCCTAAAATGACAAAAATCAATGTGTAAACGCATTGTGTTATTAAAATAGTGTGGAATAAGCATTTAATATTGTTCCTTGTATCCTTATCATCTTATTTCTCACATTATCTTATATTCCATACGTATTATAAGTTTTAATTATGTACGGCCTTCCGCTATATTTTAAGAACCAATGGCTTCCGTGGCACCTTGAACAAAAACACGTTCAGTTAGTATAAAACAAATACATATGTATACCATGGATGCACGGATGAGAGCAATGCACATATTTCCACATTGCCCTTATCTGCATTTTTCCAAGTTACCCGCACTGTTACCCAAACTGGATTTGACTAATTAAATTTTAAAAAAGTTCAATCAGTTCAAAATTCCAAAATTTAACAATACCTTTCCTATGCTTCCATTTTCAAAAAATGTGTAACAGATTTCCCTACCTCAATGAAAAGTTAGACTACACATACCACTAAATAAAAGTAATGTAGAGGTCTAAATTATGTATAGGGGTTTGTCTAACTTATGTATAGGTGTTTGTCTAACTTATGTATAGTGGTTAGACTAACTTATGTATAGTGGTTAGTCTAACTTATGTATATTGGTTAAGTCTAACTTAACATAAATGTAGAGGAATTTGTTTCACATTATTAGAAAAAGGAGTGACAGAGAAAGGAATGGTTGGATTTTAATCAATCATAAGTGTTAGCTTTTTATTAATGTAACTCATCCATGCGCCATATGATACATTCCATGGTTTTTGTTTAAGATGTCGTGGAAATGCAGAAGACAAAAGATATAGGCTCCTTTAAAATCATAGTACGCCGTATATAATTTAATATATAACATCTATAAGGAGTAGTATTAGATAATATAAGAGAAATAAGGTGGTAAGGGATACAGGAAACAATATACAATGTTTACAGTTCAATATCCCAACAACATCTTATGTTTACACGTTGATTTAATGTCATTTTAAGAATTTCCACATTACTCTCATTTTTTTTTAAAAAAGTAGTAAATTAGCCTATTTCTGTTTTTATTTGCCCCCTCTCCCTTGCTATTCTAACAACATATTTTATTCGAAACTGCATTAAATCATTGATACATGTCTAATGAAGATTTAAAGTATCATACATTAACTTATAAAATATTACCAAATTTACTTAATCAAATTTTTACCTATTAAAAATACTTACAGACACTTAAAAACGTTGTTGTTGTTTTTTAAAATCGCATTTATTTAAACACTTGACAAGATGAAGTATAAACCCGTTATTTAAGAACCCTCGTTTACGGACTGACATTTTTTTTCAACGATCCAAAACCTTCAAAAATTTATAAATTTATAGTTTTAAAAATTAAAATAAATTTATAAATCAACTAGTAAGATATAAATAATAAAATAATTTTGGAATTTTATAGTTTTTTTAAAGTCTATTAAAACCCTTTACTAACGAATTCCCTTTTTTAAAAAACAATTTAATCAATAAACCTTGTGCGGTAAAATAAGCTGAAAATTCTGCCCTTTTTCTTATCTTACAGATGGTTAAGTTTTTTAAATAATTCGTCCATGACAAAATAATAGTTCTCAAACAACAAACCACCTGTTTTTTGCAATCCTAAAAATTAACTAAACAAACCTTCAATGCAAAATCCTTCAGACAAATAAGTGTACCTTTTTACGAATCCATTTTTTGCATTTTTTTTTATAAACACCGAAACATTTATAAATTATATAATATGGTAGTAAAGCTATAATCTCATGTTGAAGGACACATCGGTCGATTACTTGCGGTTAATCAATAATTATAGCTTTATCCTTCAAACTGCAGTCGTGCGTACAAAATTTCTCTTCTTAGAAATTATAATAAAATAATAGGGGTTTTTTTTTGGTTTTTAAAAAATATGCATCAATAACTTTAAATTTCTAATTATGTTTTTCGTATCATATTTAATAAATGGTATATTCATTTAGTTACGTCGCATTAACACAAAGTGTACTCATATTTGGTGTAAGTTTACACACCTTAATGTTTTTACATTTCGGCGTAAAAGTGGAGGCAGCTTTTACGGAGTAATGTTAGTTTTCCTAAGTTCGAGGCAAATCCCAAATTTGCATAAGTTTTTAATTCATAATTTGAATTTTTTTTAGAATTACATAACTTATTTTTAGATTTTTGTTAAATATGTGGTGTCGTATGATTTTTGAACGTTTAATTTCCTTAAATGAATTTGTGAGATTGGCGTCGTTGAATAGAAACAGTACCAAAATATAGAGGTAGCTGAATAATAACATTCCAGCATATATGAAACTATATTGAAAATGCATCTCCTGTTGGTGTATTTATATTTTCGTAACGTTAAATTAATTTATTTATGAGTGATAGGGAAAAAATGTTCTGGGCATTAGGCTAAACCCCAAATAAACTATAAGTTATAAATGATATATTTGATTTATTCTTGTGTTACGATAACTCAATAATTGAATCTCTATAAATTTTTTGTGAAAATCAACTTTTATGTCAAAGTTCCGATAATTTTCGAAACCTATCTAATACCTTTACTAATTTAAGTCTTAAGGATTAAACAAACATGGAAATAATTTCGAACTAGAAAGTTTTTTTCTCTATGTTAAAATACAATGAAAAATAATAATTTCCGCAAACAAATTACTCCGGCTGTATACAATATTTTTACAGGTTGTTTTTCATATATGATAAATATATCTGACTTAAGCATCTCAATAATAGCATTTTTAGAAGTTCGAATATTCTGTTGTAAAACTATAAAGTGAAAAATTAAAAAATATTCAAACCAATTTCAATAAAGTAGTATTATAGGGGCTTTTGAAGCAGCTCTGCATTTATCGAATAAAAATATAGTCTGCAAAAATATTCAATAACGCCGGAGTAACGTGGCTTAGAACCTTTTTTTTTACTTTGCATTAACACAGAGAGAAGAATTCGGTTCGAAAACCCGGCTTCTGCTCTCATTCCTTTTAAAAATGAATTAACAATAAAAAAAACTTTAAAATAGGCTCATTTCATCATATAAATTACTCTTCACGAGTTCGCTCCGCACCCTTATCTTAAAAACCTCTTCACGAAAATATTTATTACCATTAGTCACTAAGAAAAACGCCGCTCGAGGTACACCCAAGAATAAAAAATTAAGGCTTTTAATTTCGAATTCCCTTTCACAGGAAGTTTGAGGCTTACAAAATATTAGGTAATTAAGTTAATCAAATGCAAGTCTCGTCTACACCCCAACAGCCGGCTGAGCTGGGCTGAAATAGTTGCAATCGATATTTTCACTCCTCATACACTCTCAGAAATAACACTTTCATTTTTGACGTTTCATGAATCCTCACTCTTCATTTCGTTAATTTTGAGGATTGTTTCGTCAAACTATCACGTGACTTTTGAGTAAACGCGAATCCTCACTTTTACGATCGTGATTTGACGATTCTGTATCTTGATTTTGAGGAAACTGAATATCATTGTTGTACTCACATACTCAAAAATGACGAAATATTTCATTGGATTAGACGATATTCAAATCCTCATAAAAATGACGATTCAAATTTCCTCACTTTGAGGAAGCGAAAACTCGGAGCATTTGCCAGTAAACGAATCGTCAAAATTAAGGAAAATTTCGTCGTTCTTGAGCATTCATTTTTGATAGTGTAAGATTTACGTTGGGTTATAACCCATACAAAATGCCTACATTGCAATACCGTAGCACATTCATAACTAACTAAATTTTCACAACTTTAACATTTAACTTGCAGTGTTTCTCAAGAACCTCCCATTCTTAGTTTAGGGTTGCGTTATACTTAGATTATGCATCGGCACTCAGTGAAACTTGGTGAGGCTTCCGAAATGTCTGCGACACGAAAATTATGTGCTGTAATAACTGGATTTTTTTTTTAAAGGATATATAATTTTGTCTCGGAAAGTGCATGTCTTAGGTAAAAAAAATCATCCTTTTTGAAATAAATTAAAAAATTTAATTGAGAAAAGTTGGTTGCAAAAAAATCGGAAGCCAACTTACCGTAGACAGCCATCAAATTAATCCCGATTCTAGGCAGTTTGGAAAGGCCCTGAAAATTTGTAAAGTTAACCCAGTCTTAATTAATCGGTAATCGGATTTAGTTACCTCCATTGGAAAAAGTTTCTCACTGAAATAATAAGGTTGTTGAAGTAATATGACTAGACAAAAGTGAAAATTCTTCTTGTCAATATATTAATTGCCAACTTTCACGAGATTCGTCAGACACTGTTAAAAATTGTAGCCCAAGATTGCACCGGAGAATCCCGGAATTTTCTAGCTGCCACCACTATTTGAGCGTAGATTCACCACACTCTAAAATATGAATGCTCAAAAACGACGAAATTTTCCTTAATTTTGACGATTCCGTTACTGGCAAATGCTCCGAGTTTTCGTTTCCTCAAAGTGAGGAAATTAGAATCGTCATTTTTATGAGGATTTGATTGTCGTCTAATCTAAAGAAATATTTCGTCATTTTTGAGCATGTGAGTACAACAATGAGATTCAGTTTCCTCAAAATCAAGATACAGAATCGTCAAATCACGATCGTAAAATTGAGGATTCGCTTTTATTCAAATGTCACGTGATAGTTTGACGAAACGCAATCCTCAAAATTAACGAAATGAGGCTTGAGGATTCATGAATCGTCAAAAATGAAACTGTTCTTTCTGAGAGTGCACTGTTGTTGTGGTGCATCAAATGCATGTTTTTACCACAAAACTGGTAAATTCATGCTCCAAATAGTGGTGGCAGCTAGAAAATTCCGGAATTCCGGTGCAACCTTGCGCCAAAATTTTTAACAGTGTACCCTGTTTACAAAATGTATTCATGCATAGTGCAGAGGACTTCTTTACGAGAGGTTTAAGGTAGGCGAGTACCTAAAATTCTAAAATTTTTACTATTACTTTAATCTTTTCCAAATTTGGCATAGTGATTTCAAATATAATGAACAATGCTTTTTGCTCAACTTTTTTTATTTAAATATAATTGATTTATTTAAAACGGTGTTTTTCACCATAAAAAAGGGAGTTACGCTAACACTTCTAGCATAAAAAGTTTTACATTAATTTACCTGAAATTTTTTACGGATGTTATTTCAATATATATCTGTGCAATGAACCTCTAACATCTGGTGTAAATATACAAGTTTTTTTTAAATGTCCAAGTGTAAGTAAATCGAAAAAAATCTTTTTTTGTGTGGTAAATTTATAACATTTTTCTTAATAACTTCTTTTCTTGTAATTTGTATATGACTCTAGAGGGTCATTGCATGCATCAGTTCAAAACGAAGAATTTAACACGTAATTAATGTTTATAGGATGAAAACTCAATGTGGTAGACTTGTTAGCGTAAACCTCTTTTTTTTAGTAGAAAAACACTGTTTAAAATAAATAAATTATATTTAAATAAAAAAAAAGTTGAGCAAAAAGCATTGTTCATTATATTTGAAATCACTATGCCAAATTTGGAAAAGATTTAAGTCATAGTAAAAATTTTAGAATTTTGGTTATTCGCCTACCTTAATTCAGACATGCCTGGTTACAGCTTTGCCAATCTAAAATGCCAGCGTACGCAAGAGCATTCAAACGAAATCGAAAGCCCAAGTTGTTGTCTCCCAACAGGTTAAAGCCATGGGCTAAGAAAAGGTCGTCATCCTAACCGAACGTGTGCCCTTGAAGAAACAAGCAGGGTCACTCGAGAATTTGTCTGTTTCGTAAAGAGAAAATAATTATACAAGGAGGAGATTGAACCCGCCTGCAATTCCAGCTTTTAGGGGGTTCGAAAGAATAAAATTATAATTATATTTATGCCATTTCTTTCGAATTTTCTCGATCTGACCATAATTATAGGGTGAGAAAGCAATTTTCTCTTTTTCCAAATATTGGGTTTTTAAAGACAATGGATGATGTCACATGTAAGACTTTTTTATTGGCGGTTTTGCATATGAACTCATGCAAGAAAACTCGATCTGAAGATAGGGCATGGGAAAATTATTTCGAATGTTTACAATTCACAAAAATGTTTTTTCAACGAAATGATGATGTCATGTGTTTATATTATAGTATACTTATCTCAAAAGGCAAGCTGGTAATGGAAGTTAAAAAAAAAGCTTCGAGAGAACTAATACAAATAGAGAATAGTTGTTTTTTTATTAGTGTTTACCTTATCGTAAACAATAAGAGTTAAAAATAACAAAACAAAATCTTTTGTGACTTTAAAATCGTTTAAATAATTTGAATGTTTTAGGATACTTTATAAAATACACTGATAAAAAAAATTTACAGATTAATCTATTATAACATGACAAAATCTCTAGAATTTTTTTAGTCAATCTAGATAACAATTTTATAAGACTAGAAATAGATATAAGACATGAAACGAAACAATTTTCGGATATGACACAAACAATCGGATACCTCCATTTTTACGTTGTTTACAACATCTTTAATTCTAGAAATCCTGTTAATTATTTCGTCAAATCAAAATGGGCAATCTTTATAAATATTTACACTCTTAAAACAAAAACTCCTAATTTAACTCAGTCTGAGTGGATTTCACTCCTCCGGACTGGAAAATGCACTTCTCCTTTTGGAGTGGATCCTTTGTGTGTTAAACCTCCGACAGGATCACTCCAAACTAGTGATTTTAACTCAGTCTGAGTAAATATGCATGCCTTTACGGTGTCGAAAATGCACTTCTCCAACTGGAGTGGATTTCACTCTTTTGTTTTAAGAGTATATGATAAACAAGAGAAAATTATATTTCTTTAGTTTGAAGCTATTTATATAATTAATAGAGTTTGACGGGCTAGTTTCCAAGGAGGACGGGTACATTGTTAGATAAGCAGTCCTCGGGGACGGTTAAAATTAAGTTTTTTCGAGCCTTGGGGGCAGGGTTTCTTTATTGGAGAATTTTCTTACTTGAAGTGTACACTGGGAAAACTGATTGATTTTGTAGAGAAGTTTCCTTAGCAGGCCACTTTGGCGATGATAGCGAGTGATCGCCTAAACTTGTGTAAGGAAACCAGTTCCTACCACAGAGATTAAAGTTAAAGTAATAGAATGGCAGATCACGTGACCTCCAATGCTAACGACGGGACCCGCAAGGAGCTCCCAGAAGAGCCCAAATGAACTCAGTGTTGTAGGTCACGTGAACTTCCACTCTAATACTTTAACTACTATCTCTGTGGTTCCTAGCTACCAAGATTCAGGCGATTGACGATCCCGGCGCTTGGACCAAGCGAAGAAAAGATAGAGAAACCGGTTTTCCTCCGCCAATGTCCGCCAAGTAGACAATTGCGGTCGTCCGCCTAAGAAACCAATCGGTTCTTCCCGTGTACTCTTCACTTGTGAATTGAATTGGATGATGTAGCCAATGAAGTGGCTGGCCACTATATCTTAGTCATACATTGGAGAATGTGAGTTTTGCAACTACAACCCTCAAATGTTGTATTATAATAGCACAATAACTTTAATTATATCCACTGTGAGTTACAATTCTAAGGCGAGAGGCCTTAATTCTATGCCTCTTAACTCTTAATAGTAATTAATTCAAAACTTTTTGTCTTTTGATACTTAATTCTAAATATTTTTTTGCTTTACTTTCAGTTCCCCTGCGACTACAGAAGAGAGCAGCTTTCTACATCGCTAACGAAACAGGTATGTATATTATTGTCACACATATATTTGAAATGGTTCACTAATAAAAAAATCATGTGGGCAAAAAGTAAGGAAAAAGTTTTACTAAAAAAATAAACTAATTCATAAGATTTTGAATAGACGGAACGTTTATTTTTGTTTTGATGCATTTCTATGAAATACAACATCATAACCTAAAATTTAATAACAAAACTTTAGTGATGAAAAGAAAAACAGTTTTAATATCAAGAGTTAATACAATTGATTCCTGGTGAATCAATATTTGTAGAACCTAACAGTAGTGGCAATAATATAAACAAACAACTGAAATCAAATTATCTTGATAACAAAATCGCCATACCTAAAAATTGATTCTAAAGATCAGATTTGGGAGCAACTTAAAAACACGGCATAGCAAACTCCATCCATCTTATTAACATTCCTTTTCGTTAATGAGATCAGAATGCATCTACACTCCTTGTCAGCCTAAGTTGGGTAGATAGAAATATGCTATGGAGAAGATCCTTCCGCGGATGTAAAGAGTTCCATAAATTATTTGTGAATCCATCCAGAAAACATGTTTAAAACATTAATTTTATTTACCCAATGCATATTACCTTATAAGAGTTACATATTACCTTTCAAGAGTTTCCAACTAACGGACCAATCGCGCTTTTCCCACTGCCTCTTTGTTTTTACCCAAGTTAGGTTGGCACGGAGTGTATACATTTAAATAACCCTTTTTTTTTACGAAATATTAATTATTCATTTCGTCCCATACATAACAGCATGCGTGGTAGACAATTTGGTGTATTCGAATGGCGATCCCATTCCAACCGACGACCCTTGCGAAGCGTGTAAATGCAGACCCCCAGGATTCGCCTGCGTCTTGAAGGACTGCCCGAAGAAACCTGGTTGCAGGGCCCTCAGGAGAGCCGGAGAATGTTGTCCAGAGTATGTCTGTGGTAAGTTTTTGAAGTCCTTAGAAACAACTAAATGTCAAATTGATTAGATTTAGTTTCTCCTGCTTACAGGGCCTGATTTCCGGCAGGGCAAACGGGGGCACGTGCCCAAGGCCCCCAACTTTAAGGAGGCCCCAAATTTTATTCATGAACATTTATGCTCAATACAACTGCCCCAAACTTTTTAATCTGAAGTAAACAAAAAAAGTTAATGAACAAAAGTTTACTTTGAAATTGTGTTTTAACTCTGAATTAATCAAAAAAAACATCAATGCATTGATAATCAAACTATGAATTAATCAAAAAAACATCAATGCATTGATAATCAAACTCTGAATAAATCACAAAAAGTTATTTTGGGGGGATTCACCATGCTTTCCAAGCTAATTACTTCAGCTATTTTTCTTGGTAAACACTGTAAGATAGAAAAATACACGCAAATACTTTATTGAGGTATGTTTTGGGGCCCACAAATTTCCTCCTGCCATGGGCCCCTAAAGTTGCAAGTCGGGCCCTGCCTACTTACACAATCTGTGCCATCAAATTGCTGGCAGAATTTTGATGAAACTTAAAAAAGGAATCAGGGTATTGATTTCGGGTCCTCTTTGCATTGATAATCCAATACGGAACCACACTCGCTTAAGTAATTACCCTATCGACACACATTGTACGTATTAAGCATTTTTAATTGCTACCACACAGTTGAGATAATGATTGATTGTGGAATTGAGGATTCAATGTTGTCTGATACGAGTCTCAGGACTCTGTTGATTGATATTTGATTACGAAGTGATGAGAATACTAAGTGATATTGAGGGTAGGTTGTCATAGGTACGCCATGGACCATTAGATGGTGCCACGTCTGCTGCCTTCAATGAAGAGGTACCCCCAAATTTTAGTGATTTGCATGCTAAATTGAGTTGCCCACCGAAACTTCAGTAAATTGTGTCACTTTGTGGCACCGCATTATCTTTGAAGCTAGGAAATAAAACATTAAATTAGACACGTCCATTGAAATTATTTAAAATACGAACAATCACACACAAAAATTTCCTCATGGGGCAAATTTTTCTGTTCATAGTCCGTGTTATCTTAGATCAGGCCCTGTGTGTGGCAGTTTAATCCGGAATTTATTCCTGTATCGCGAGAATACGTATAGGGTAATTATAGAATTTATTAGAGTATATCAAAAGTTATTAGAAAATGATCTTTCATAAACTTTTTTTTATCTGAACTTGTGCAATCCAAAACTTCCGCTTTAAATTCTATACCCTGATGATTCCCTGTAATCCCTAGGGTGCGAGCACAACGGCCGCATGTACCGTGACGGGGACGAGATCCGGGACGCTAAGAACCCGTGCTACACGTGCCACTGCCAGGGCAGCTCCATCGCGTGCGCCTTTGTCGACTGCTTCTTCCGCGTCGACTGCGCCCCGGAGTACGTGCAGGATAAGTGCTGCCCCGAGTACAACCACTGTGCGACCACCCTAGGTAAGGGAACACACTCAGGGAGGTAGACCGAGACTTTAAACATTTAATCCAATAACACTTTCACTCCAGGCTCAATTTCTCAAGTAAGAGTCTACACTCTCAAAAATGAATGCTCAAAAACGACGAAATTTTCCTTAATTTTGACGATTCCGTTTACTGGCAAATGCTCCGACTTTTCGTTTCCTCAAAGTGCGGAAATTTGAATCGTCATATGAGGATTTGAATGTCGTCTAATCTAAAGAAATATTTCATCATTTTTGAGCATGTGAGCACAACAATGATATTCAGTTTCCTCAAAATCAAGATACAGAATCGTCAAATCACGATCGTAAAAGTTAGGATTCGCGTTTACTCAAAAGACACGAGATAGTTTGACGAAACAATCCTCAAAATTAACGAAATGAGGCTTGATGATTCATGAATCGCCAAAAATGAAAGTGTTATTTCTGAGAGTGTATAGGCCAGGCTAGTAAGGCTGTTGCTGCAGCTGTTTACTGTAGAGTAGACGACGTACAGAGTGTACATCCTGGTAGTGAAGGGCTTAAAGACCAATTCAATGCCTTTAACACTTTCCGTTTAACTAAGAACCCGTGCTACACGTGCCACTGCCAGGGCAGCTCCATCGCGTGCGCCTTTGTCGACTGCTTCTTCCGCGTCGACTGCGCCCCGGAGTACGTGCAGGATAAGTGCTGCCCCGAGTACAACCACTGTGCGACCACCCTAGGTAAGGGAACACACTCAGGGAGGTAGACCGAGACTTTAAACATTTAATCCAATAACACTTTCACTCCAGGCTCAATTTCTCAAGTAAGAGTCTACACTCTCAAAAATGAATGCTCAAAAACGACGAAATTTTCCTTAATTTTGACGATTCCGTTTACTGGCAAATGCTCCGACTTTTCGTTTCCTCAAAGTGCGGAAATTTGAATCGTCATATGAGGATTTGAATGTCGTCTAATCTAAAGAAATATTTCATCATTTTTGAGCATGTGAGCACAACAATGATATTCAGTTTCCTCAAAATCAAGATACAGAATCGTCAAATCACGATCGTAAAAGTTAGGATTCGCGTTTACTCAAAAGACACGAGATAGTTTGACGAAACAATCCTCAAAATTAACGAAATGAGGCTTGATGATTCATGAATCGCCAAAAATGAAAGTGTTATTTCTGAGAGTGCATAGGCCAGGCTAGTAAGGCTGTTGCTGCAGCTGTTTACTGTAGAGTAGACGACGTACAGAGTGTACATCCTGGTAGTGAAGGGCTTAAAGACCAATTCAATGCCTTTAACACTTTCCGTTTAACTAAGAACCCGTGCTACACGTGCCACTGCCAGGGCAGCTCCATCGCGTGCGCCTTTGTCGACTGCTTCTTCCGCGTCGACTGCGCCCCGGAGTACGTGCAGGATAAGTGCTGCCCCGAGTACAACCACTGTGCGACCACCCTAGGTAAGGGAACACACTCAGGGAGGTAGACCGAGACTTTAAACATTTAATCCAATAACACTTTCACTCCAGGCTCAATTTCTCAAGTAAGAGTCTACACTCTCAAAAATGAATGCTCAAAAACGACGAAATTTTCCTTAATTTTGACGATTCCGTTTACTGGCAAATGCTCCGACTTTTCGTTTTCCTCAAAGTGCGGAAATTTGAATCGTCATATGAGGATTTGAATGTCGTCTAATCTAAAGAAATATTTCATCATTTTTGAGCATGTGAGCACAACAATGATATTCAGTTTCCTCAAAATCAAGATACAGAATCGTCAAATCACGATCGTAAAAGTTAGGATTCGCGTTTACTCAAAAGACACGAGATAGTTTGACGAAACAATCCTCAAAATTAACGAAATGAGGCTTGATGATTCATGAATCGCCAAAAATGAAAGTGTTATTTCTGAGAGTGTATAGGCCAGGCTAGTAAGGCTGTTGCTGCAGCTGTTTACTGTAGAGTAGACGACGTACAG
Source organism: Hylyphantes graminicola (assembly GCA_023701765.1). NCBI lineage: Eukaryota > Metazoa > Arthropoda > Arachnida > Araneae > Linyphiidae > Hylyphantes > Hylyphantes graminicola. The sequence continues at coordinate 18,825,422 of CM043119.1, forward strand.
AGTGTACATCCTGGTAGTGAAGGGCTTAAAGACCAATTCAATGCCTTTAACACTTTCCGTTTAACTAAGAACCCGTGCTACACGTGCCACTGCCAGGGCAGCTCCATCGCGTGCGCCTTTGTCGACTGCTTCTTCCGCGTCGACTGCGCCCCGGAGTACGTGCAGGATAAGTGCTGCCCCGAGTACAACCACTGTGCGACCACCCTAGGTAAGGGAACACACTCAGGGAGGTAGTCCGAGACTTTAAACATTTTATCCAATAACACTTTCATCTCCAGGCTCAATTTTATAAAGGGTCTATAGAGCTCAGGGATATCATACTCAGGGAGGTAGTCCGAGACTTTAAACATTTAATCCAATAACACTTTCATCTCCAGGCTCAATTTTATTAAGAGTATATAGGCCAGGATAGTAAGGCTGTTGCTGCAGCTGTTTACTGTAGAGTAGACGACGTACAGAGTGTACATCCTGGTAGTGAAGTGCTTTAATACCAATTTATAAATGCTTTTAACACTTTCCGATTAACTAAGAACCCGTGCTACACGTGCCACTGCCTGGGCAGCTCCATCGCGTGAGTCTTTGTCGACTGCGCCCGGAGTACGTGCAGACAAGTGCTGCCCCGAGTACAACCACTTTTGCAACCACCCTAGGTAAGGGAACACACCCAGGGCCCGACTTACAACATTTGTGACTAATTACACAGGAAAATTCGAGGTGCCCCTATAGCATATATTAACACTAACACAACATTTGTACAAATACATAATCTTTAACAATTATCTCAAATGCAAGTGAAAGGACTTATGATACGTATTTTTTTTTTCAATAATTTCTTAATGCATACATAAGTTGACATCAGATACCTATTATATTGCCATATCATGCCATGTCATATATTTTTTATACATACATGGTTTTTATTCACATGACCAGAGCATTAATTCACAAAAATAACAAGGCAAAAAAATAGTTATTGTGTCTCGATTTTGAAATATTATTCGCACAGGGTTCAATTGTATCATGTTTTTTACCATTTTTAGTGTCAACTAATTTTGGCACATTTTTCTACTTATTATTCTTTTTTAAGCAAATTTCGGGGGCTATTTGAAGTATTAGCCCTGGGCACATTTCCCGTTTGGCCAGACGAAAATCATGCCATTTGGCTAATGTATTTTATTTTCGACTTCCATTTTATTGACTTCCTTACAACATTCAGCAAACCAATCCATTAGGTCAACGTCTGAGTCAAGCTAAAACAAAGCGGGTTCCCAGTAAATGTTAACATTTACTGTCATTTTAAAGAGTCTACAGCATTTTCATAATAAAACTAAAATTTAGGGGCTCCTAAAGTTTGGGGACTCTATGTCCAGGGCCTTATGGTAGATCAGGCCCTGAAATACACTCAGGGCGATAGTCCGTGACTTTAAACATTTAATCCAATAACACCCTTAAATTAGCAGCAGTTTTCCTTCAAAATGCAAATTGATGATTTCGTCTTGATGAACAGTTCAATGCTTTTTTTTTTAAAGTTTTTATTGGTAAACTTTAAAAAATATATATCGTTAATGGTGGTGGTGGGTTTGATTTAACTTCGAAATAAAGAACAACAATAGGTAATCAAATATTTAAATAATATATTTCCACTCATCATAATAATCTTTTAAAAGTACTAATTAAAACCTATATTTTCGCTTTGCAGATAGCAGAAACATATCTGAAACTCATACAACAGATAACATAGAAGCCGTCTTTGACATATTTACTGAGCCTCCAAGACGACTTGAAGAGTCCAGCGTTGAACATGTTGAGCCTGAAGACGGCAGAAGAGGTGAAACTTTAGAAGAAACTGTCGAAATCAAAGAACAAGTTCTGCCGCCTGAAACTGAGTCATTGGCCGACGTGATTCACAGGATCGCCATAACTGTAGAAGACGAACTGGAAAGTGAGACAACACCTGGATATCAGACAACTGAAGCCCCAATTGAATACGAGACGCCAGATAAAGATTCACCCACAATGAGTGACGTTCTGCCGACGACTCCACAGCCAACTGAAGAATCGATCGCAAAAGAAACATCCAACCCACCTTCTGAAGTAAACGAAGAAATTGGTTCAGACAATCAGGCTGAAAACGAAGTAAAATTGTTGAACACAGAGTTAGATGGAAATGCTTTCGAAGAAGTAAAAGAGGCTACCCCAGAAGAAGTTATTTTTGTTTCAACTTCTGATAATAGTCCAGAAATCAACCCAGAACCAACATCAACAACGGGTTTTCAATCAACTAATGGAGATATTCAAACCAATCAGCCAACAACGGAACCAAATCTTCAAAAGGATTTTCTGAATGTCGGCGAAATTCCAGTAAAGATCGCAGAAATCGCTAAAGAAATAAACGAAATTAAAAGATTCCGATCTTTGTATAACAATGGCACAGAAGACAATTTGACAACTGATGATGAAACAAAACACTCAACAACTGAAACTGTCCCTCTCAATCAAGACAGTTCAGGAGAATCGGTAACTGCTGATGCAGAAGAGGTAAAACAAACCCCAGGGCCGGAAATTGTGTCAGAACAAAATGAAAGTGAAAAGCCCTTAATCACCGAGATGCTCCTATCCAAGATTCCAGAGGACAAAATTGCCGAATATTTAATATCGCTTAAAAAAACATCAACACAAACTCCAACTACTGATGAAACAAGCAGAGATTCAATTGCGTTGGTAACTATTACCGATAACAAATCAAGTGAAACCAGCTCTGAGGATACCACGACTGAAATTAAAGAAGTAACAATCGAATTGAAGGAACAGTCAACTCCAAGTTCGACCACCTCCAATGAAGCTCAAGAAGGTTTAGTCAAAGCTCTCAACGATTTAGCAGATTCAAATGAGAGTCGAGAGGGAGCAGTCATTTTGGAAGAAATTTCAACTAGTCAAAAAAATTCGAATGATGTAGTCACGGACACAACGACTGAGTCGGTAGCATTTGAAACTACGTCGCCTGAACAAACCACACAATTCATAACCGTCGAACATAGCAAAGGAGTGACAGAAAATTATACAATTTCCGAAAATGTTGTCACCGCTACAGCATTGGATAAACAAGAAACTAGTGTTGGAACATCTACTGAATTAACCGTTTAAATCACTGTGCCATTTAGGAATAAAGGAATTGATCAAGGATTTTCCAACGGACTTTAAACTGTTTACATGAAAAGTATTCTCTAAAGCATTTTTAGAGTTGAAATTCCATGGGGAATGTGTCAGAGGTTCTAATACGGTTTAGGAACTTTTGTTTTAAAAAGGGAAAATGCAAGTGTATGCAGAAGAATACGTTAACACAACTCTTGATATTCTGTCTCTTATTTGAAAAAAAAAGATTTCATAGTAACACTTCATGCTTACAACTTTAGACCCATTACGGTGTTTTGCACTTTTATACTCTCGATTGGAATTGAAAAAAAATGTGGAATAGTCATCAATTTTAGTAATTTTATAAAGACTATTTCTTACTATTGAGTACTTCACTGCAAATTTACATATAGCACTCAAGCTATTAGTGTATGACTACTACAACTTGTTGCAATACAAATAAAAAAATTCCAATCCCATTACAAACTAATGTTATGTAATGTAGAAAAGATTATAATTGCCTGAATAAAGATTCTTAAAAATACCTTTCTTTTGATACTTTTAGTAATTTTTAACATAGAAGAAACATTAAGTATTACTAATCCTTTCACTTCTTAAACTTCCCAAAGGGTTCGACAACTAAAGATTCGATAATGATATTCCTATCACATATTACTCAGAAACAAAAAATCCTAAGTATCGAAAGTGTTAAAGAATATAAAAAATTTCTTTATATAACAACAATTAAATTCTCAAAATAAAATGCACTTAATATTTTTAATTAGAATTGTCAATTTTTTAAGAATTTGGTTAATAATGTTTTTATAAAAAAAAAACATTTTATTTCAAGTCTCAAAATGTAAGCAGCTTAAGGCTGCTCGTCACCACCATTCCCTGTCCTCCTTCGATCGGGCTTGCTAATGTTAAGTCTATGGGGAATGTTAAGTCAATGGGGGTGAAAAAGGTAAGAACATATTGCAACTCTTATTTGATGACTAATCAATTTATAATTGCTAAATAACTTGATGAGTGAGGGAATCGTAAAATGCTTTTTTTTTATCAGATGATAATATCACACAAATATTTAACCACTTATTCAACTATCCAGTAAACAACTAATACTTTTTTTATTGTTCTATAAATTTCTTCTGCCAATGTAGGGACACTCTTATACTTTGTAGATAATAAATTATAATTCTTAAAATAAATATCTTCCAAAAAAGATATTTATGATATATCTTAAGAACTTTTTTAAAAAAATTATAATATTGTTATTTAAAACTGGCAAAAAATTCTAAAACACTCTGTATGGTTTCAAAATATATTCTGAAATCTAACCGAAAATTAAAATATATTTTAGCCAGTAACATAATAAAATGCAGGTATTTTTTTTAAGTTGTAGCATTCAATCTAATAACAATTTAGTCCAGGCAACGAAGAGTTCTAGAGGGAAAGTTTTGGAACACAATTTTTGACTTCATAACTTTGTTTAGACTAGTTAGGAGGTAAACATATCAAAAGTCCCCGCCCCTAGCCCCTGTGCTAAAGGGGGGAGGGGGGGTTGAATGTCCCATTTTTCGGTTTTTCGCTTATATCTCGAAAACTATGAGTTCTAGCTATATAATTGTAATACACAAAATGAAAGCTGATTAAATTTGCTACAAGCTGCACTCCTCAAGTGTTTTAATATCTGGTATAGTTTTCGAGATATCCGCTCTTGAAAGTCAGTAATTTTGGAGAAAACACTTCTCCCCCCACATTTTCCCTCCTTTTTGACCGGATAACTCTTCAAAAATGCACCGAAACACTAAATTTTGGCCCTAGATTGGTAGAGAATTTAATTCTTTTCAATAATATATCTTATTTTACTATTTTATCTATTTTCCATCAAATTTTAAAGCGGTTTCAGTGTTGAGTGAAGATCGTACTGAAAGTCCCATAGAGCTAATGCATAAGTTTTGAAATCGCAACTTTTGGAAAACAATTTATTTGCCATGTTATTCCATTTTCACAAGGTATTAGAATCACCATAACATCAATTTAACACAAAATTGAAAAGAAAATAACATCCGGTTATTTAATTATTAATTAATAAAGTTTTAAAATAGTGGCGCCATCTGCTGTATATGTTTGAAATTTTAAAACTTCAAAAATATATAATTAAATAACTAGATAATATTTTTGTTTCAAATTTGTTTCATTTCGATGTTTTGTTGATTCCCGTACCTGGATAAAAAGGGCTAACATGGCAAAGCAATACATCTGTGGAAGTTGTTATTCCAAAACTAATGCAATAGCTCTATCGGACTGACAACCCCTCTTATGTACACTTATTCTATACTGAACGTCTAAATAACACTGATACTCATTTTGTAGGCACGTTGTTACTTTAATATTTTATTTCATTCCTCGAACTCCAGTGGGAAAACGGTCAGATGATCCCCCTGTTCTTCTTCATCTTCGGAGTCAACTTGAGAGACCCTTTTGAGGCTAGTCCCCTGGGAATTTTGGCATTCTGAGGAACATTTGAGACTTGATTTTTTACAGCTACCAGTTTGAGCTGCAACAGACTTTCATGTTTCTGCAGAAAATTATTTTCTTAATATTGTCAGGTGCTGCTGCGAACTCACTGTGCACTTTGACCATCAGGCAGTTATTCTCAATCTTCCAATCATACACAAGAGGAGGCAGGTCATTTCCCAGCCACAACTCATCTTTGTGTAATATTCAGAGGAAATACTGTTTTACTGATTCCTCGGTGGGAAGAAGACGATATATCAGTCTTGATGGCGGCTCCGGATTTCAAGAGTGAATTATACCTGTGGCATTGGGGAAGGCCTCTTTCGTTGGAGCCCCATAACACCACAAGATGCAGGTATTGCCTGCCTTTTGTACCTGATATGTGGTTAAGGAAGGGTATGAAAAGACCGCTACTGCTTTCTGGACTTCTGACGACTTCGTACACAACTTCACAAATGCGATCCTGCTTTTTCGAAATGTGAAAGATGTAGTGTCGCATCCAGCTATTGTGTTTGCAAAAATAGCACGTCCTAAACCCAGTTGCTGTAACTCTTGGGATGAGAATAAAAAATCCTTTGTCTTCCCACGTCCAGGCTTTATGAAACCGATGTCCTTATGCACATCAGCTGTAGCCATCAAGAGGAGGTCGACACAAAATATTAAAGTATCACAACGTGCCAGCAAAATAAGTATCTGTGTCATTTCCGACATTATCACAGCCGTATGCCGTATCCACTATCGGAACGTCCACATTCCTTTCTGCTCGAAGGGTCCTACATTCAATTGTCCTTAAGCTACACCTTAAGTATGTTGATGAGACCATTTTATTTAAATTGTTCGACAGAAAGTCATCTTGTTTGACGTTTATCTTGGTGTCTTCAGTGAAAAGGATATCAACCGACTGCGACTTCTTGAGTCGATAGCTCTTCTGATGGTCCCAGTGCACAGTGAGTTAGCAGCAGCACCTGACGATGTTCTGAAAATTATGTTCGGATGATGTAAGAAAGACTGTGCCAGCTCAAGTGTAGCAGCAAAAATAGCAAGCCTCAAAGGTCCTAGAGCATGCCAAACTTACCATTGGAACAGCATCAATGGGGTCCCTCAAATTGACTCCGAAGATGAAGAACATGGTTAGCATCTGACAGTTTTCCCACTGGTGTTTGACGAATGAAATAAAATAGATAAAATATTAAAGTAGCTACGTTCCTACAAAATGTTATTTAGACGTTCAGTAAGAATAAGTGTACATAAGAGGGGTTGTCAGTCCGATAGAGCTAATGCATTAGTTTTGGAATAACAACTTCCACAGATGTATTGCTTTGCCATGTTAGCCCTTTTTATCCAGGTACGGGAATCAACATAACATCGAAATGAAACAAATTTGAAACAAAAATATTATCTAGTTATTTAATTATATATTTTTGAAGTTTTAAAATTTCAAACATATACAGCAGATGGCGCCACTATTTTAAAACTTTATTAATTAATAATTAAATAACCGGATGTTATTTTCTTTTCAATTTTGTGTTAAATTGATGTTATGGTGATTCTAATACCTTGTGAAAATGGAATAACATGGCAAATAAATTGTTTTCCAAAAGTTGCGATTTCAAAACTTATGCATTAGCTCTATGGGACTTTCAGTACGATCTTCACTCAACACTGAAACCGCTTTAAAATTTGAAGGAAAATAGATAAAATAGTAAAATAAGATATATTATTAAAAAGAATTAAATTCTCTACCAATCTAGGGCCAAAATTTAGTGTTTCGGTGCATTTTTGAAGAGTTATCCGGTCAAAAAAGAGGGAAAATGTGGGGGGAGAAGTGTTTTCTCCAAAATTACTGGCTTTCAAGAGCGGATATCTCGAAAACTATACAAGATATTAAAACACTTGAGGGGTGCAGCTTGTAGCAAATTTAATCAGCTTTCATTTTGTGTATTACAATTATATAGCTAGAACTCATAGTTTTCGAGATATAAGCGAAAAACCGAAAAATGGGACATTCAACCCCCCCTCCCCCCTTTAGCACAGGGGCTAGGGGCGGGGACTTTTGATATGTTTACCTCCTAACTAGTCTAAACAAAGTTATGAAGTCAAAAATTGTGTTCCAAAACTTTCCCTCTAGACCCTTTTTTCAGCCTTCGTTGCCTGGACTAATTTTAAAACTTTCTCTTTTGTTTACGTCATCGGCAGCAAAATGTCTGAACCACAACTTCATGGAATGGAACACTAAGAAATTTACGAAAGGGAAAAGTGTGGCACCTGAATTTCATACAGGATGTTTCAGATACATCGAATATTATGAAGACATCGAGGATACACTTTTCAATCTTTAATTACATAAAGCTTAATTATATAATTTAGTGAACCAAATTTTAGTACTAGCATAAACATTAAGAAAATTTTCTAAAGATAGCATTCAAAAGAAATAAGATGGAAAGGATATTAGCTACTAATTAAGTACCCAAAAAACTAACATTGCTGTATAAACTGACTTAAATAAAGTATGCATAAATAGTTATAAATCTCACTAATTAGAACTGGTTAAAGTATTATTATACAGGGTGTCCGTTAAAAGAATGTCTGAGTTTCAAATTGTAATAGTATCAGCTGTAATAATGCGACAGTTGTGGTTTGAATGTGACGAATAAAGAATAACTCCAACAGTTTAAGATAAGCGCATGTGCTTGTACCGCTACAGTTGCAGTGTCATCTGTTCCATTACTTCGGAATTGCTGCAGTCAGTATGGAAGGAATTGCATTTTTGTTTGGATGTGTGTCATAACACTAAAGTAGGCGCACACATTGAGCACTTATAGGGAAAACTAAGTTACTTTTCCTTCAATTTCTTGTATGATTTGTAATATTAAGTATAAAATAAACTCCTATAATATACCATTAAAACTTGGACATTTTTTTACAGACACTCTGTACTTGTAAGTAGAAAAAAAGGGCACATTTAAAACAGATGCATTCAATACCCTCATTATTATCTTTTTTTTAAATTGAAGAAACACAAAGTGCAAGTAATTAAAATAAAAAATTTAATAACAACATTCACCTATACAACTCAGATGAGACATGGCACATCTTTTATCAGCTTTTATTCTTCCACGAAAACAATACAATAGAATTTTTAGATTCTTTAATCTTCCACCACCTCCCAAGCTTGTGCTCCTGGCCCACTCCGGCAATCAAGTAACTGCCTGATGGTGTAAACTGCATGGTATTTACAAAGCCACTCTGAAACAGTGAATAATTAATTCGGGGTTCGTACTCTATCTATGATAGTGAAATTCAGGAGTTTCTAAGGAGTTTTTCAGGAGTACAGCAATGTAAATTCAGGAGATATCGTGAAATAAATTTCAATATGTGTGTTTATTATTGTATTGGTATAGCGACTTAGACCGAGAATGGAGAAAACAACTAAATTGGTGCAAATGTTGTGGAACATTTTAGGCTTCTTTTTATGACTTTTCCGACGGCTAGACATCCTGATAAAGTATGAGAGAAAACTGACTGAGAAAGGAGAAAAATTATTAACGTCTTCAATTTTTCAGGATAATGCCCTTAGGCATAAATAACTATGTTACCGTTAACGTACATTCATAGTTTTGTCATTTGAAAGACGATATGTTACCTCTCACAAAATTGATATTTCTTAAAATTGTTATAATTAAAAGATAGTGAACAGCTTGGTACTTAAAAAGCTTTAGGGGAAAAGCTATGATAAGTTATTAGATACATATTTTTTTAAATAAACAAAAATTACATCAAATATATAAAAAAAAAACTTACCACTGGTATCCTTGAAATCGGAACAAGAGTGTGGCTATCATCATCTCTCCGCCAGAGCCTTATAAAACCATCTTTAGAACCTAGACAATAATATATATATTTTTAAATAAACTATTTTATTTAAAAAATAATATAAAACACACATACTGGTAACCAGCTCCTCCGGCTAAATTACAGGGTTTCCACTCTTATTTCAAAATAAAAATCAAGGAATTTTCAAGAACTTCAAATGGCCTGTCAGGAACAAAGAAAATCAAGGACTTTTCAATGATTGTTTGTCAAAATTAAGGAGTACTAAGGGATACTTGAAAACGAAAATCAAAATCAAGGACTTTTTAATGATTTTTGGTAAAAATCAACGAGAATAAAAGGGTCCTTGAAATTTGAATCAAGGATTTTCAAGGACCCGTGGAAACCCTGAATTAAATTAATTGCAAAAAGTTTTGGAATATTTTAATACTACTTTAACAGCCCTTCTGGAAATTTTAATTCTTTTTTAATTATTTTAACCACTTACAATTAGCAGGTACACGAGTAAACTGTTCCACTTATTAACACCTGCATGTTAATAATAAGTTAGTAAATATTTCTTCATATCATGCAGAAAGTGGTAATATTTTTATTTAAACCTGAAACCACTACTGAATTGATTTTAGGTCAAGTACAAAGTACATGTTTTTTTACCATAATAAAGCATCGAATTCATTGTAAGTTAACACGCAAATGCATATCAATGTATCTTTCAAATTCATTTTAATGTAAATATAACAATGAGGATTTAAAATTAGTTACCTGATGCCAGGAGGTCTGTATTTTGCAAAGCGCACAATGTTATGATCCAATTTGGTTCTTCAGATTCCAGATCACAACCATGTGCTTGAAAAATTTTGGACATTGGTTTCTTTTTCTGGGTTCCCCAAAATAAAAGAGTGCTGCAATACAATTTCTTTCAATATACATATAATTTTGTATGTACACAAAAAGGTATTTTTGCAAAGAGTAACAAAACAGGTTAAAAATCCTAAGAAAGCTATATATTAATTTGAAAAAAGCAATCCTAAATATTATTACACTACACAAAAACTAAGTTAAAATTACATATTAGTAAGAAATAATGAAAGTTTGTTTATAAACCTCAATTACTATTATGTGCAGTGCATATAATGCTATTAGAAGAAGATGAGGAACATTTAGTTCAAATTGCTAATACAATATAAGATTCTTTCAGCAGATAATAACAGTACATTTTAAAATAGAAATCACTTTCTCAAGCTACTATTTCTTTTTTGACAAACTAACAAAAATAAATTTAATTAAGTATATAACAAAAAATAGCCTTAAGGGGGAATGGGCGTGCAGGACCGGGGGTCTCCAAACTCAAGTGCCTCAATGTTAATCCAATGGGAAAAAATTATTTTCGCTGCCACATTTCTCCGGCTGTATTGAATATTTTTACAAGCGGATTTTTTTATGTGATAAATGTAGCTGACTTACAGGTCTCTATCTTCCCACTTTTTGAAATTAGTACGAATATTTTTTTTAATATTCAATAAATTATTTTACACAAAATATTCAAAGCAATTTCAAAAAGAGGGAAGATAGAGACCTGTAAGTCAGCTACATTTATCACATAAAAAAATCCGCTTGTAAAATTATTCAATACAGCCGGAGAAATGTGGCAAAGAAAATAATTTTTTCCCATTGGATTAACATTGAGGCACTTGAGTTTTGAGACCACCGGTTCTGCACGCCCATTCCCCCTTAATCAAACAAGTTTTGAAACAAGAAATATATAACTACCCGTCATCTCCGCCAGACACGAAACTTTGATAACTAGATACGCAAACACAGTCAATTGAAGCGCTGAAAAAAATAAAACATATTGTAAACACTGACTTTTCGTACATAACATTAGAACACAGAGTAATGTATTGCCTCACCCTAAATAAACTAATGTACTGTTAAATTAAAAGCACATGTAAAATATTTTTGGTCTGTGGTACAACAATAGGACTGCTAGAAAAGTAATAACTTTACTTCTAAAAACGCTATTTTTTTCTTTGCAATTCAAAAGAATATTTTTTGGAAGAAGATATTGACATCATGGAGATTTCAAGGAACAATTATAAATTGTTATAAATTTACAAGTCTAAGACAGTGGTTCTCAACCGGTGGGTCGCGAAGAGATCCTAGGGGGGTCGCAAAAAGATTTTAAAAATAAAAATATATATTTAGTGACGTTTTATACAATATTTTTACAACTAGAATGGAAGAAGGAAATCGCCACACATTATTTTACTCTATATCTTGGTTAATTTACATTTCAACTTTTTAATGTTATTATTACATAATTTTAGTTCTAGTATGTTACGTTGCAACAAGCTAATGAGGAACTTGTGCTTGTCGGAACTTTTCGGAACCTTTTAAATTCGTAACATAAATGGAAGTTTTCAAAATTAGATAGCATCATAAACATTCAGTTTCTTTAAGAATCCATTAATTTTGTCTTGGGTTTTGATTATTGTTATATTTCGACCTTGTAGCTCGGTATTTAGCTCATTTAGGTGCATAAATATGTCCGCTAAGTATGAAAATTGAAACAACCAAGTTGGAGAGCTAAAAAAACCTGTTTAATTCTGGTTTAGCATCTTGTAAAAATATCAGCATTTCAGATCGCAGCACAAATAACCTGTTCAAAACCTTTCCACAGGACAGCCATCGCAAATTAAAAAAAACACACAATTATCCATATATAATAGTTAATAAAGAGTACCGCATATGTAGGACAGAGGGGGGTCGCGCAGTTATTTTGTGGCATTAGGGGGTCGTCACCTACAAAAGGTTGAGAACCACTGGTCTAAGAGTATAAGCACTTAAAAATATTAGGTCAATCCTGAAGAAATTTAAATTTCTAATTAACCAAAGTATTTTTTAATACAGCGAAAATAAAAAATAATTGTCAAAAGAAGGTTGAAGCTAACAAATATTGCCTTACCCATAACCCTGGAAAACAAGTTGGGACTCCTCGACAATCTTCCATATTCGCACAGTGTTATCTCTGCCACCAGAGGTCAAGGCCGTTTCACCAAGGAAACAATCCACACCAGTTATTGCATCTTGATGGCCGAATCTGAAATGAAACCAAATTTTTACTGAAATCAAAACAGAATTATACTTGTTTTGTAAAAAAAAAAATTATCAGTAAAGAAAAAAATATACAAGCCGATGGAATATAAAGAAAACTAATATCCATTGTGAGCTTGCAATAAAAACAAAAATGTTACAAAATTTTGATTTAATTTTTTTTATTTATACAGTAGACGCCGCTTAATGTGATCACATCGGGACGAACGCGATTTGATAACAATAACCGATTGATTACAATACACGAAAAAAAAGTTAAAACTTAAAATTTACTAAAAAAAATATTTTTTTTTACATACGTATTAAAATAAAAATGAATTTTAAATTAGGAGTTGTTGCTGTAAAACTCTACAGTATTTAATAGAAATCAATGCACACTAAAGAAAAAGAATTACTAGTGAGTTGAGTTTTCTTTCATATTTAATGATGAACTGCAGAAAACAAAACAAAATGCAAAAGGTTAATTATTAACAGAAAAAGAAATCATCAATTGTCGATTGTTTAGCATTCTTTCGAAGCAAGTCATTTGAGAATCACTAATAAAATAATGTTTATGAATATGTTCCGCGTCGCTTTGTTTTGCACACCTAGATGTATGATTCGAAGTGCCTATCTCATCTGAGCAGGCGTCGGAATTTTGTCCTCGATAGCACTTTTGGGTTTTCATCATTGGCAATAGCCCTCGTGTAGCTCTAGTGCGACGATATTTCAAACCAAAACAAAAAAACATCATTGGCATCAGAATCTTGTGACGAAGCTTGATCTTTGACACATATGGCTTTGCAAATGTCCTCAACAGTTAACGAAGTAGAAGCCGCAACCTTCTCGTCGATCTCCATCCATGCTTCAAAAATCCTCAGCATTCACATCGGATTTTTTCGGAAAGTTTACATATAAACTGATAACAATAAACGAACATTTGATTACAATAAACGAGGATTTGTCAATGTATTTTGATACAAGAGGACGGGACTAAGCGATTTTGATAACATTAAACGATTGATAACATTAACCGTGATCACATTAAGCGGCGTCTATTGTAACTTCAATAATCCTTGTAACACACACTTATAATTGTCATTATTTTAAAGTTAAATTCTTTTTTACACGTCAATATGTGTTTCACAAATTAGAAAAATCAATACCAATGCATAGTAAGTATCATAAATTTTTTAATTGTTTCTAAACTGTTAATTTTTTTAATGCACTTTAATAAAATGCTGGCAGCATAAAAACAGAAGATCGGTTGAAGAAATACTGCATGATATAAATTAAATAGACAATTTGATACAAGGCCACTTTGGGTACAAAAATGTTCGGCATTTAAACACAACACCAATACTTCTAAAAAAGATAATGTAATTTGTAACACATTTAACAGTAACAATTCAACAACAAATTCTCCACTGCAAAATTAACTAAACAAGAAAATAGAAATATGAAAACAAAAAGTCGTACAGTGTTTCAACATAACCCATTTCATCTAAATTCCACAGCTTTAAAGACCTGTCATTAGAAGCACTGATCAGCTGGTGGCTGTTCTTTTCAAAAACAAGTCCCTAAAGAAATAACATAAAAACTTAAAAGGACACTGAAAATCATATTGTTTTATTACACAATAAACCATATTTACATAATATTTCTCTAACCTATAATTCATTAATAGTTTTTTAAATAAGTTCAGTAATCAAAAAGTAGTCATAATTGTGGTTGCTTTTGGCGAGCGAACTATTTTTCTATGCCTATGTGGCGCACGCACAAAGTGTGTGATGAGGTTCGTCGCTAGGGGGAGGCACACATCACTTCTTCTCCTGTGTGGAATGAGATCAGACGCCATAAAAGATGGCATATGTAAAATCCTGTGTGGTGACTGTGTGTAAAATTACTGTGTGACTTCTGTGTGTAACAAACTTGAAATAAAATGAGGACATTTAAAACTAAAACGATCCACATGAACAACAAATGTTAGCAGAGAGCGTGGATTATTTCAAACGAGTTACTAGTTAGCGTTTTACGGACAAACCGAAAGTATGTTTAGCACGTGGTTCAATGTACGTGAAGTGAATTTGAAACGTAAACTATTTTCGTGATGTCTGTGTGATCCTGACGACTTTACTGTGTGTTATACTAGAATAATGGAAAAACTAAATGTTCCTGAACTGGATGGCAAGAACTATTTTATATGGTCATTGAAAATTCAGGCCGCGTTAACGCTGAAAAGACTAGACAGACAAATATTAGAAGAAAAACCCAACGATTTGAAAAGTGATGGATCCAGCAATTGGGATCAAAAAAACATTGATGCTGTTGCCTACATTAAATTATCATTGTCCGATCAGCAAGCCCTCCAATACGCAACAGAAAACAATGCAAAGACATTGTGGGACAAAATAAAATCGAATTTCACGGGTCAGCAAGAAGATCGAAAAATCGACGTTGCGAACGAGTTAAAAAACTTAGAAATTCTTCAAAATGAAAGTGCAAACGACTACATTGCCAGAGCACGAGGACTAGCGACGAAATGTCGAGCACTGGGCCTGGAGGTTTCCGAACGTGAGCTTGTCTACCACACTGTCCGGGGACAGCGTGGCCGATTTGCAAGAGTCCGAGACATCTTGAAAACTCAGCGGGACAAGTCTATGGATGAGGTGCTGGAAATACTACGTGAGGAGGAGCTGACGAGTTCCCGAAATCGTCATTCCGAGGGAGGCAGTTCCGAGGTGTTCTATTCCAAGAAGAAGAACAAAAATGGAAAAGACGACCGAGTATGCTACAATTGTAGAAAAATTGGCCATGTAGCGAAGGATTGTTTTTACAAGAACCAGCGGGTGACCGAGCTCTGCTCGGAGAAAATAGGTATCGAAGCTAACTCGAAGATTTAAATTTTCAATTGTGATTTATCAAAACAATCATACCATAAGAAAATTTGTGAAACCATTGGTGAAAAGATAACCGGTTAAAGTTAATGTGACCAGATTTTCAAAATCAAAAAGTGGGACACTCCATCACCCCCCCCCCCCCCCCGGTGTATTTTTAAGCATTTTTTTAAGCACATAATATTCCCTCCCATAATAGTCCCTCACACAATGACACACTTGGTATAAGAAAGATAAGGAAGGCGCGTTCAACGGCAGCAGTAGCTCCAGGCAAACAGAAACCATACTCCACCAATTTGTTGATGACTTTAGCTTCATATAACAATTTCTAAAGACGTCATAGCGTTTTACAACGATTATTCATTAAAAAAAAGTCTATTTTATTTACAATTTCCTCGTTTTTCGGGACTTTGCGGGACTTTTACAAAAAAGCGGGACTGTCCAGCCAAAAGCGGGACGTCTGGTCACATTAGTTAAAGTGCACCATTGTAAACAAAGTTAGAGTTTGGAAAGGGAACTATTCTATACAAAGGTAAAGTTTTAAAAGTCATAGGAAATGAAATCATGAAATGTAATTGATAATTGGTGTTTCGCTGAAAAGCAACAAAAATGTCGAAATGTGGTAAACATTCCACTTCATACTTCATTCAACTCGATAGGTATAGCAACCATACGTTAAATTTTCAAGATCGCCAAAAATCGCCAATGAAAGAATAGAACTGAAATCGTCTGCTGATTGGAACTAAAAAATATTCATGTTACCATTTCTGTAAAACTCAATAAAGTTTAAAGCAAGGTTGAATTTATTTAAATTTGAAAAATTAAAATCTTAACTAAACATTTGTAGCTTAAGCAGAGGCTTATAGCTTTAGCAGATGGCATCAGGAAAGTAGCCATTATGGCGAACTAAGTTTGAAAATATCCTATCTGTAACTCCGAACTGCTTGACCGTAGCGCTTCAAAACCTGTGCCAATCGATTCGTCGTGGCCAAAACCCCCAGACCCCCAAGTTTACCGGAGTTTATTAATTCTGGGGCGATTTTCGACTTGGCACCAATTCCTCGTATTATAGTATAACCAGCGGGTGACCGAGCTCTGCTCGGAGAAAACAGGTATCGAAGCTAACTCAAGATTTAAATTTTCAATGATGATTTATCAAAACAATACATACCATAAGAAAATTTGTGAAACCATTGGTGAAAAGATAACCAGTTAAAGTTAATGTGACCAGATTTTCAAAATCAAAAACTGGGACACTCCATTCCCCCCCCCCCTCTCCGAGTATTTTTTAAGTATTTTTTTATGCACATAATAGTCCCTTCACACAATTACACACTCGGTATAAGAAAGATAAGGAAGGCGCGTTCAACAGCAGCAGTGGTTCCAGGCAAACAGAAACCATACTCCACCAATTTGTTGATGACTTTAACTTCATTTAACAATTTCTAAAGACGTCATAGCGTTTTACAACGATTATTCATAAAAAAAAAAGTCTATTTTGTTTACAATTTCCTCGTTTTTCGGGACATTGCGGGACTTTTACAAAAAAAGCGGGACGTTTTGGCGGGACATTCGGGCCGCGGGACAGTAACACAAAAAGCGAGACTGTCCCGCCAAAAAGCGGGACGTCTGGTCACATTAGTTAAAGTGCACCATTGTAAACAAAGTTAGAGTTTGGAAAGGGAACTATTCTATACAAAGGTAAAGTTTTAAAAAAAGTCATAGGAAATGAAATGTTATTGATAATTGGCGTTTCGTTGAAAAGCAACGATAATGTCGAAATGTGGTAAACATTCCATTTCATACTTCATTCAACTCGATAGGTATAGCAACCATTTGTTAAATTTTCAAGATCGCCAAAATTCGCCAATGAACAGAATAGAACTAAAATCGTCTGCTGATTGGAACTAAAAAAATATTCATGTTACCATTTCTGTAAAACTCAATAAAGTTTAAAGCAAGGTTGTATTTAAATTTGAAAAATTAAAATCTTAACTAAACATTTATAGCTTAAGCAGAGGCTTATAGCTTTAGCAGATGGCATCACGAAAGTAGCCATTATGGCGAACTAATGAAGTTTGAAAATATCCTATCTGTAACTCCGAACTGCTTGCTATATAACTTGCTATATTGCTATATTGCTATATTGCTATATACTGCTTGCTGCTTTCCTATATAAGATAAGATATAGTTAGAGTTTGGAAAGGGAACTATTCCATGCAAAGGTAAAGTTGTAAAAGTCATCGGAAATGAAATCATGAAATGTAATTGATAATTGGCGTTTCGCTGAAAAGCAACGAAAATGTCGAAATGTGGGAAACATTCCATTTCATACTTCATTCAACTCGATAGGTATAGCAACCATACATTAAATTTTCAAGATCGCCAAAAATCGCCAATGAACATAATAGAACTAAAATCGTCTGCTGATTGGAACTAAAAAATATTCATGTTACCATTTCTGTAAAACTCATTAAAGTTTAAAGCAAGGTTGAATTTATTTAAATTTGAAAAATTAAAATCTTAACTAAACATTTATAGCTTAAGCAGAGGCTTATAGCTTTAGCAGATGGCATCACGAAAGTAGCCATTATGGCGAACTAATGAAGTTTGAAAATATCCTATCTGTAACTCCGAACTGCTTGACCGTAGCGCTTCAAAACCTGTGCCAATCGATTCGTCGTGGCCAAAAACCCCAGACCCCTAAGTTTACCGGAGTTTATTAATTCTGGGGCGATTTTCGATTTGGGTCCAATTCCTCGTATTATAGTATAAGATACACATCAAAACTGGAACAACAACCGGGGACGTGGCGGCGGATCTGGAAACAGAACCAGAAAACCAAACCATATCTACAGCACGGAAACTACCGGCGAGGATGGTAGTGCCACGAACGGGACCGCACTACAAGTTACGAAACAAGAAACTGTGTATGACAAAATTTGGATTTTAGACAGTGGTGCAACAAATCATCTAGCAAAGGATACATTTTGGTTTAAAGAAATCCATCCGGATACTAGTGAGTTAAATCTGGCTGGTAAGGATACCCAAATAAGTACTGAAGGAAAAGGTACTGTTCGAGCTAAAACTGTAAGTAAATATCCTATTGATTTAACCATAGCTGATGTAAATTATGTACCAAACTTAAGAAATAATTTATTATCGGTACCTTGTCTTATGAAAAAAGGTTGTAGAATTAAATCCAATAGGAATGGTATTTTAGTATTTGATAAAGATGATAAATTCCTGTTTAAAGCTCATTTAAATGAAAATAGACTAGAAGTATATTTAAATCCATTGGATAATTTGGAATGTTATTTGTCTAATGAAACATATAACAACTATAAATTGTGGCACAGAAGATTATGTCATTTAAATTATAAATACATGTTTAAAATGAAAGATTATATTGATATTGATGTTAATACAAATGATGCAAAAAACTTTAATTGTGATGCATGTGATCTAAGTAAAGTTACTAGAAAACATCATCCGACTGTTAATCACGAACAAAGTTCAGATATTTTAGAGTTACTATACGTTGACCTTTGTGGTCCAATGCAAACAGAATCATTAGGGAAAAGTAGATATTTTCTCATAATTGTGGATGATTACAGTGGAATGTACTTTACTTATTTCATTAAAAATAAGGATGAAGTGTATGATGTGTTTACCGAATTTAAAGCTAGATATGAAAATCAAACTGGGAAAAGAATTAAAAGAGTAAGAAGTGATAATGGGGGTGAATTTGTTAATGATAGGTTAGATAGTTTATTTGCAAAATCGGGAATAATTCATGAAAAAACCATACCCTACAATCCCGAAAGTAATAAAAGCGAACGGGCAAATCGTACATTACTAGAACGCGCTAAGACTATATTACATGAAAGTCAATTAGGCATGCAGTTTTGGGCGGAATGCATTAATTTCTGTACTCATGTAACTAATTTGACACCAAGAAATGGTAAGGAAAAATTGCCACTAGAAATTTGGACTGGTAAAAAAACAAAAATTAATTATTTAAAGAAATTCGGATCAGTTTGTTACTATTATGTTGCCAAGATAAAGAGGAACAACAAGTTTGATGTTCCGGCAAAAACTGGAATTTTTGTTGGTTATTCTAGACAGCGTATAGGTTATAGAATTTACGATATATCTACTGGCGCAATAATAGAAGAAAGATCAGTTAAATTTAACGAGAATCTAAAAGGTAGTACATTACTATCAAAAAATAAAACAGAGTTATGGGAAATAAAAGATTTCGATAGCGTAATAGAAAATAAAAATAATGCGAGTCCAAGCGATTTAACCGACAGCGAGGAACCAAAGGCGAATAACCTTGACGAGACAACAAAACCACGCCGGTCTGAACGATTAAAAGAAAAAACAATAAAATATGTGAATCAAACAGAGCTTATTCCAAAAAATATAGAAGAAGCAAAAAATCGCGCAGATTGGAATGAATGGTAAAAGGCGATAGAGAACGAATTAGAATCTTTAAAAAAACACGATGTATTCGAAATCACAGATGTTCCACAAAACAACAAAATAATAAAAACTAAGTGGGTTTTTACTTTGAAAGAAAATAGTGATGGTATTTTGATTTATAAAGCACGGCTCGTAGCAGCCGATTTTAACAATAAAAATTATGCTGAATCTTACTCACCTGTTGTAAATATGGAAAGTTTAAGATTATTGCTTGCAATTTCAGCTAAATTAAATATGAATGTAAAATTTTATGATGTTAAGACAGCATATCTTTATAGTGATTTAAAAGAAACCGTTTATGTAAATATTCCACCTGGCTGTGATGAAATATATGGTAAAGATAAAGTGTGTCTATTGAAAAAGAGTTTATATGGTTTATCTGTAAGTGGTAAAAATTGGTATTTAAAATTAAAGAGTGAATTGCAGCGCATTGGATTAAAACAATTAGCTTCTGATAATTGTGTATTTATAATGACTGATAATGATGATATTTTAATTCTATGTTCATTTGTTGATGATTTAGGAATATTTTATACTTGTGAAAAAATGTATGAAAGTGTTATAACTAAGCTTAAAAGTGTATTTGAATTGCATGAAAATAACAGCTCTAAGTTTTTAGGTCTTGAAATTGAAAAACATGAAAATGGTATAAGTATTTCACAATCTAAGTATGTCGAATCATTATTAATTAAGCATAATATGGAAAATTGTAAAACTGTGAAAACACCAATTGTAAGGGGTGAAGATAAAATTTTTCCACCTAGTGATGATTTAATTGATCAAACTGTTTATCAAGAGTTAATTGGTGAACTTTTGTATTTGGCTAACAGGACACGTCCTGACATATCATTTGTAACAACCTATTTATCACAATTCAATCAACGACCAGAAAAGCGACATCTGAATCTAGCAAAAAGGGTTTTAAGATATTTGCAAGGGACTAAAGACAAAAAATTGTTTTATAGCAATGAAATGGGTTATATTACAGGCACTTCAGATGCTTCATGGGGAAATGCGGAAAATGCCAAGTCATTCAGTGGGAGTGTAATTTTATTAGGTGACTCATTGATTTCATGGAAATGTCAAAAACAAAAGAGTGTAAGTCTATCTACATGTGAAGCTGAACTGTTTTCTATTTCAGAACTGTGTAAGAATATTATTTGGACTGTAAATTTATTAACTGAAATGACATATAAACAATTTATAAATGATAAAGTAATTTTACTTTCTGACAGCCAAGCAGCTATACAGTATCTTAAAGGTACTAGAGCTTCTAACAAGTCTAGACATATGAATTTGCGATTTCATTTTGTGAAGGATATGTTGATGGACAATACTATTGAACTGAAATACCAACAAACTGACTTGTTACTAGCAGATTTTCTTACAAAGGCAGTAAATGAAGATAAATTGTTGTATTCTTTAAACAACATTTCTTTGATTTAAATGATTGTGTTCAGTAATTATTTTACTAGTAATTTTAAATTAATGTTTAAATATTTTGTTTAATTAATTTCTAGATTAATGTTATAATTGTTGTAATGTATTGTGTGTATGAAAATTTGTTTTAATTGTTTCTCATGTTTAAAAAATTGTTGCTCGCAGGAGGGGTGTGTGGTTGCTTTTGGCGAGCGAACTATTTTTCTATGCCTATGTGGCGCACGCACAAAGTGTGTGATGAGGTTCGTCGCTAGGGGGAGGCACACATCACTTCTTCTCCTCTGTGGAATGAGATCAGACACCATAAAAGATGGCATATGTAAAATCCTGTGTGGTGACAATGTGTAAAATTACTGTGTGACTTCTGTGTGTAACAAACTTGAAATAAAATGAGGACATTTAAAACTAAAACGATCCACATGAACAACAATAATGAAAAATTAAAATACACTTTACAACATAGAAAATCACTTGATCTCTCCCAAAATTGAAAATTAATTTTATTATTTCTCTGACTGAAATTAGTAAAGTAAAAAAAAATTAAAAGTGAAGTATAAAATGCAAATGGAAAGTTCAGGGATATTAAAAAGCATACAACCTTTTCAGGGCTTAAACAAATTCCTGTTATTTAGTGCCCAAAAACACTGAAATCAGACAGCGTTTCATAGTTTCATGCACTGAAGATGGAAATTCATTTAAATCCTGAAACGGATGTATGTTTTTTTTAAAGATATTTTAAGCTTTCATTTTTTGTTTTATGTGTTGCTTTTTAAAAATCTTAATAATAAGGAAAGATATGTGTACCTTTTTATAACTTAAGTTATTCATTTGCATTAAATGTCTAAAAAATAAACTACAACTGAATTGAAAAAAAATACTGCTAAAAATTCTACAATATCAAAAAGTTTAACTTACTGAAATGGCATCTTTGTGACCTCTAAATGTTTTTATCAGTTCCATTGTGTCTGGATTCCATATGTTAATAACTTTATTTGTACAACCAGATGCCTGGACAGACATAAATGAGAAGAAATTAGCATAATAAAATCAAACACAATCACATTGATGCTGTTGTGATGTTACATTAACAATCTTGAGGCAATAATTATTGAATCTAAGTAGAATTTCTCTTACCAAAAACTTATCATCTGATGACAATGCTAATGCCAGTATTTGACCATGGCCAGAACTGTTTTGCTTCTTTCCACCTTGGACAATTTTAAGTTTTTTCTTCTCTTCAATGCTCCCTAAAAAAAGTATTATTGTTTAGAGCAGGGTTGTTATGTTTAAAACAATTGTTTTAAACACGTTTAAAACATAGTAATAAAAAACATGTTTAAAACAATTTTATTTTTTTGCTGCAAGGAGAAGGAAAATATAATTGATGGGAAATTACTTTGAGCAGAAAGAAGTCCAATAAAATTGCCTAATTGTAGTTAAATAGTTAAGTAAAATAAAATGAGGGAAATGCATCCAATATGTTCCTGTTTGTAATAAGATTGAAATAAAAATAGCTTGAAACAATAAAAACATATTGTACATATTCTTCGATTAGCTTATCTGATTTAATCAAAGGAAGACACCGAATCGCCAGATAATAGAAGGATTTCTTGTATTCTATGTGATTCTTCGACAAAGAAAGATGCAAGGCATATGCTTAAAATTATTGGGGGTGGAAGTAAATATAAAAGACGAAAACTTAAAAAGAACCATGTTTTTTTATTAACCCATGCAACTTGTTCACAAACCAAAATTTAATTGTTTTAAACAAAAAAACGTTTTAAACAACAAAAAAAACATGTTTAAAACAAAAAAACATGTTTTTTTTTAACATGTTTTTTTCCAACCCTGGTTTAGAGTGAATTTAGGTGGAATATTTATAATTGCTTCAGAAAATATAATTATAATTTAAACCTGAGGGGTTTATGTATACATGTTTTATGAAAATATGACAAGTACTTTTGTTTTCACGACATACATGCAAACAATTATTAAATTATTTCACAACAACGATTTGGGTGTTTACGATGTTGTAAATTTATATAAAAGTAGTAATCAGCTTGGGTGAAGATTGAATAAACTCCTTGACACAACAGCCCATTAGTGGGCCAAAGCCGGCCCACTGGCACAATGGTTAACGTGTTGGCCCTTGGAGCTGGTAGGCTCGGGTTCGAGTCCCAGTCATGGCATGGATGTTTGTGTCCGTCAATAAATGTTGTTATTTGTCTAAGTGTTTGTGTCGTCTCTTTCTTTGTGTGTCTCTTGTGACTGTATAATTTCTGGGGTTGAATACAATAGACCTAAGGTCGCAGTGTTTGGCGAACTTGCCCCCCACCAAAGAAGTCATAGGGCCAAAGCCAACCATGCCTATTTCAGCGTTCATGACCTAGGGCTCTTGGGTGCTAGGCATATATTCTGGTAAGGAGCTTAGCCTTACACAAACCCCAGTGTTTAGAATTCCAAACATGCTCGGTACCCATTTTATCAACCCACTTGAGGGATGAAAGAATGGGTCAACCTCGCCCAATCCGGGATTAGATCCCCGGACCTTGGAGTGGCAATGGGAAGCACTACCACTGAGCCTCTTGCAAAACATACATCTAAATAAATAATTGTTCATATTTTTTTAAGAATACATGGAAAGAATTAAGTGAAGAGGTTAAGTAAGCTACAAGAAAACTTTGAAGAAAAGTGTTTCAGCAAAGAAAAAAATGTTTGTCCCTTGGATAACTGAATTTTCCCGGAAACTCTTTAATTTCCACACAGTATTTCTTGTTTTTGTGTTTTAGTGGACACAATGTTATCGACAAATTACTGTTTAAATTTTTTTTTACAATATATTACAATACAACATAAAATAAATTTCTTACACTTAATAATAGAACAATCTTTGGAGCCACTAAAGAAAAACTTTTCAGTGGAAGATGCAACAACACAAGTTACACTTAGATTGTGGCCTTTAAAAACATGGGCGACTTCAGGAACAATATTTTCATACTATAATAAAAAAAAAAAAAAAATAGAAAATTTCATTTTCATACATTCTAAAAATAATTAGTCTTTAAAAATATAAATATATATTGTTGAAAGTACAGATTTAAATGTGCTGATCACAACATATTTCTTAAATAATTTCCTAAAAATAGCTAAAGATAGCCAACAACAAAAGTATAATTAAAAATTATTCAGTAAATAATATTTTTTCAGGAAAAACTCATTTAAATATTGTGTTCATAAAAAAGTTAATTTGTAAATATGAAGAAATTATGAAAAATTAAAAATTTTGCCTATTTTTTATTGTGCTTTAATTTAGTACAAGTTTAAATAGGAAAATATTTTTTAAAAAATTAACTGGACTAAATTATACTTTTAGACCAAAAATCAACTTGAAAAATTTTAAAAATTGTAGTACAACAATGTGCCGCAATTATCACAGTGAATTAACTTACATTTACATTACTCAAAAACAATAATTATTTTTTTAAAAAAAACTTTCTTTTTTAGTTTAAACTTACTTCATGTGCCTTTTTCTTTTGTAATCTGCCAGCATCTTCTAACTGCAATCAAAAATAAAAATATACAAGCATTTTCTTGTGTAAGTTAATTCAATTTATTTAAAGTATTTGTTAAATTTGTACTAAGCCTTTTGCTATAAATCAAAGTTTAAAAACCAATGTATAAAATGCAAAGATTAGATCTTTTAATTTTTCATTTCATTTGTCGCTTTTTTTAACCTTGTAATCCCTAATTGTCTTATGATTCTAATTTTAATGTTGAGTTAAAAAATGTCAAACTACTACGAGTAACCAAAAACATAGCAATTGATCAAAAAGGACAAATATTTTAAATGTAAGAGTGAGGCAAAGTTTTTTAAATGTATTTTACATTTCCATGTAATGACTTAATTTAATAGCATACAAATTATAAATACAAGTATAGATGTTTTCATAAATGAAAACGACATAAGTACTCATTCCATAAACTTTTGCATAGTATTTATCCAAAAGTTTGAGGAATTTCCCTAAAATATCTTAGATGTGAAAATAAATTGATTGAGATGAATTTTCAACAAAAAATTACGAAGAAAATGTTAAATTATATAAAAATAATTTACCACTTCATCTTTTAGTCTTTGAGCAACAGCTTCTTTTGTGTCGTCACCTACATTTTTATCTCGCTCTGGTCATAAAAAATTATAATCAATTAATTAACATATACATATTAAAAATGAACAATTTATTATACTGTCTTGTAGATTATTAATTGTCAATATTTTTCTGCAAATAGTGAAATATTGAAAACATAATTTGTTTTTCAAAATGAAATTTTGTTGACAAAAAGTTTGGATATATTTTCAAGTAAAGTCAATAACATCTTTAAGTATGTTACAGGGACATACATCAAATGACGGAATGATCAGGCTAGGCCAAATATGAATTATGTGCGGTAGTACTAAATATAATAATAAATTTTATTAGCACCACAACAATAACAACAAAATAAAGCAAATGAATGCTAAGGGAAAAGAAGGAAATCCTGTATAGGTGAAATAGAAAAACTTTATAAATTATATAATTTAAACAAACACACACAAGTAACACAGGAAAGGAATGAAAATTAATAATGAAAAAAAGCAGCAACAACAGCTTAACAAAATATACAGGAAACTTTGGCAATAAGCTGCATAATAAAAGGAAAAAATTATGAGCTTCAATAAAGTAAAGTGAGAAATAAAGATCTAAGTTATCAATATTGGTTAGAAAATTTAAAACTGTACATTTAAAGGTAGCATACTTATTAATATTTATTAAATTGATGGAAAGTCTATTGTTGTATTATTCAAGAGCAAGGTAGAAGAAACAGGGCCGGATTTCTAAATAGGCTCAGTAGACTGCAGCCTAGAGCGGCAAATTTTCGGGGGCGGCAAATTTTATGTTAAATAAAAGCGGCATTCGGCATAAAAATATTAGTGTCTTCACAAAATAATTTTTTAATAAAAAATACACAAATAATTAACACTAATGCGCAAATTGTCAACGTAGTACTAATATTTAGTAGTGAACATGGTAGCTGTAAAGACAACTGCACCCTCTACCCGGATTTAGAAGTTGAAAGAAAAATAAAACAGTTAAAAAAATTCGCCTATTATTTCGCTTTTGATTTAGAGTGCACATAGATGATTCACACATACAGAAAGAATAAAATAGTCGTGAAAACCATATAGTAAATTGCTAGTAGCCTACAGGCGGCAAATCTTTAAATCCGGCCTTGAGAAGAAATTTTTACAAACAATATCTTTATGGAAATTTGGGATTTGGAAAACATCATTTGATATATTGCTATGGAGATTAACTTTACAACTGCAAAGAGATTTATATGGAGATAAAGTAGAATACGAAAGAAGGTGTTGTATCGAATCGGTAATATCTTCAGAATTCTAAAATTAAGAGGAAAGTGTTCTCGATTCATTAGTTTTAAACATTTGTTTTGTATACAAATTAATGGTTGCAAATTTGATCTATATTCACTTCCCCAAATATTAGAACCAAATAGAATAATGAATAAAACCAAGAACATTATAAAGTTTGTTAGAAAGTTGAATTAATTTTATATGTACTGTTTTAACTTTTATTTTAAACTTTATAAATATGCACAAACATACTGACATAATAAAATTAACAGGTGTAAAGGTTTTTGGTATCTTCCCATTTCTTGTGCACAAATGTAGCCAAACGAACAGAATTTTTTACACAGTCAAAATTTACCATTTAAAACACTCCATTTGGCAGCAATTGCACATTTTCCCCGACTTTGAAAAGGACAAGATTTAAAAAAAAAACACATAAGACTTATTTTCTATGTGATACAAGGACACAAGTTAATTTCATATTTAGCTTAACACTTATGCCCCTCAATACAAGTATTTCACACTTTAGAGAAAACAGAAATATTATAAAATACATTTCAAAAAAATAAACTATAACAAGATCAACAAAGTTTGCATTCACCTTCTTTTTCAATTTGAGCTAAATATTTCTTAGTCAACCTTAATTTCTTTTCTTGTTCTGTTTCTTCATCACTTGAAAAATCTTCTGGGTAACCCTTTTCATTTCCACTAGACATAAAATAACAAATAACTTAATTTATACAAATTGCTTGAAAAATCTTACAAAATATAGGCACATTTAAAAAATATTCAAAATGGAAAAAAGTGTGTACTATTCATGACAAATGCAAATTATATAAGCTTAACAAACTCTGAAGTGTTTTAACGTAAAATAAGCAATAAAAGAAATCGAAAATTAAATAATGCAAACCAAAATAGAAATTAAATTTTAATTATTAATTATACTTACCAGTTACATTCTAACTAACCTATCTATTATCCTATCCTAACTAACCTATCTATAACCTATCCTATCTAACCTAGGTTTTAAATTATCGTCGCACTGTCAGCTACACGAGGGCTATTGGCGACGGGCGTCGCATTTTAGAACCACAGTCAAGTGACGAGCCGACACCTGAATAGGCACCCAATGCAGTCTATCTATTTAGTAATGAATAATAAATTGACAAGTAGTTGTATTACATTTCATAAATTAAATACCTTATTGATTCTTCATCACTGGATATATTTTCTTGCATTGGATTAGGTTTTTCATTTTTCTTTTTACTTTTATTAGGTGTGTTTTTTACTGTCTGCAGAGAGAAAATAAGTTTCAGTTAAGTATATAGAAAAACATCAACATTGACCATTTTATAACCATGATTTTGGCTTGTTATCAAGCTTTAAAATATGGTAGCACTTCCTAGGAATAGGCATAAAACTAGACTTGTTTTTTTTTATGTCAAATAGTAATTAAATCTATTTACAGCTTCTTTAACATGTATTATGAAAGATGCATTCCTATGCACAATGCTGCAAGATATGGGAATGTGGTTAAGTTAAGAGGAAGTCGGCCGAAAACAAGGACAGGGTTCCCACTCGTATTTCAAAATAAAAATCAAGGAGTTTTTAAGGACTTTTCAAGGACAACCATAAAATTTTCCAAGGACCTTTAATTATAATGAGTTGATTAGTATACCTATTAAATCAACCAAACATTACAAGGGCTTTTCAGCGATTGTTTGTCAAAATCAAGGAGTACTAAGGGGTACTGTTTATCAAAAATCATAATCAAGGACTTTACAACGATTGATGTTAAAAATCAAGGAGTATTAAAGGGTCCCTGAAATTGAAAATAAAAATCAAGGACTTCTTAAGGACTTTCAAGGACCCGTGGGAATCCTGAAGGAATCTACTTTTTCTCCTAGACTGTGCTAAATATTGCGGTAGGAAATGCAAACCCTAGCACAGGGGTTCCCAACCGGTGGTACGCGTACCACTGGTGGTACGCGGGAATATTTCAGGTGGTACGCGTGAGTAATGTGAGCAACATGATGCTATAAATAGCTACTCTACGCATGTGTGTGTGTTGAATAGTGAGCACTAAAACATATTACTCATTAATTTAAACATTAACATTAAATAAAGAGAAATCTTTATTTATCTTCAGGATCGGATTTTGCCGAGTTTGTACTATATTTTATTTGGATGTTTTTAGACCTATAGGTAAAAAACAAAACTAAAAATTAGTACAATTTTAATATTTTTATTTCTCCTTTATTATAAACATGTTAATAAATAAATAAACAAATATATATTCATTAAATATGAAGTTTTCTCAGGAATTTTACTCAAAAACCTTTGAAACACTTTCAAAAGAGTAAATATTATAAGTTTATTAAAATATTTAGGTCTGGTGGTACGCCGAAATTTCTCAAAAAGTCAAGTGGTACGCAGGTTCAAAAAGGTTGGGAACCCCTGCCCTAGCAGATGGGCGGTAAGAACAGAACTGTTCTTTTACAACCCCCTAGTTAGTTATTACAACGATGAGATAATGGTCAGTCTGTTTATTGGAAACTTGAATATTTGAGGTATTGTTTCTATACCTATCCAATTGTATGACATATGCAGAGGAATATATACCACATTGGTGCACGGCTATTATATCATAGCTGTTCTCAACTGTTTATTGCTGGGTAAGTTAAAATCTATTTGGCAATAAATCAGAATCAGCTATAATACAATAGCATGTCTTGATTGGGCGATTGGCGTTTTTTTGCCAAGCAAGGGAAATGCCCTAACGTTGTACACACTCCACTTCATATTCATCTACTCAAAAAGTATTAGAAACGTTACGTTATTTTTCAAGCTTGCCAAAAGTCGCCAGTGAGTGAACCGGCCGTTATATCATAGCTGTACTAACAGTTGAAATGTAAACAGAGTATACTCTTTAAAAACTTAAACAGCCCCATCGCACAGACACAAGACCATGTAAGTAAATTTAATCAGTGTGCATAGATAAATTTATAACAAAATATAACATTTATTTACAACTTAAGGCGAAAGATCATCGATCATTGAATAATAAATATATGAAGCCAACTATTATAAACAATATAAATGGATTGCTTTACATGTATACTATCAACCAGCTATATTATATGTTATTAAATAAATTTTATAGGCAAGAAATATCAATCGAACCTTCTTTCTTTTAGTCCCTTTGGAATCCGATTTTCGTATGAAAAACTTTGACTGTGGCATTTTAATTTTCAACAAATAAAATTTTAAACATCAAATTTTTAGAGAAAAATAACAGTTAAATATATTGTAATTACAATTACAAAGCATCACAAAATTTTCAAACACATGGGAAAGTAAATATGACAACAAAACTCTGATTTCACTTCAGTTTAAAAACAAAGCTACCCAGATATATTTTTTAAGCAATTTTTTTTTAATGTGCTATTATTTATTAGTCGAAAATTGATGTAACGATAATTTCTGTTCAATATTTCGCCACAAACAAAATTTTTATTAAAAATGGTCATAACCATTTCTTTTAATTACTTAGCTCGGGCTATTATCAACGGCTCAACGGTCCGCATTGATCCTGATTGATCAGTAGTTCTGCTAATCTAAAATGAATCAAAATCAGTTTTTAACAAAGGCTTTTACAGGCAAACACTTTTGCTGCGGATGATACCTCAACGCATCAAGAACTTGGGATTAAATTATGTTATTCCAATGACTTATTACGAGATAACGAAACTCGACGCAGCAGCGAAAGTGTAGGCAGTATCGAGCCACAAAGCTATGTCAGTTTAGGTTTTTCAAATGGGTGATTCCTTATTCTAACTCATGATACATTTACAATGAAATTTGGAGAGAACCAAAGGAATAAACTTATATTTAAAACACTTATTTGAAGTATCTGAACTGCAAGTTAGCATCAAGCATGGAGACGTACCAATGCTGACTAAAGGATAATAGTATCTCAGTAAGGTCGAGGATGCGAGAATCATTTCAAAGTCCCACCTTATCCTTAATCTTCCCTAGGTACCCAACACAACTTTCAGGAACAACGTCACTCGCATTAATTTGGAGCATATTAGTATGCACTTCCTCTAGACGAGGTATGATTCTTATAAATGCATTTATAGAATTTGCAGGTATAAACTGTAAATGCCCCAGAAAAGTGCATTTTGTCAAATTGCAGCTATATGCAGATAAATTTCATTCCATACCCGCTGTATTAATTGGCTAAATAATTTTTTTTCATAGGAGGATGACATTTTAACAGTTAACATCCTGTTAAATTATATCTAGTTAAATTAGCAATAAATAAAAATTTTAACTTACTAATTTTTCAAAAAAGAACACAATGTATTTTAACTTACTAAAAGTAACAGATGCAACGTTTTTTCAAAACAACATTAGTTGGACATTTACAATAAACAAGCATAAACTAAATGCAATAAGCAGTATTTTTCTGTGTCCGTTATAGAATTAAATTGGCAATGCCAAATTTAAATTTTACAGTGTCATGTCTTGAAATACACTAGTTTAAAATTTCCATTTAAGTACTTAGTGCAATACGGAAATGCAGACTTATTTACAAGTTTAATAGTTTGAAATCATTTTAATATTTGAAATAAATACATCAAACAGCAATGATTTGTGCAACATTGTATGAGTTTTAAGAAACAACTGAACTGAGCAGCAAATAAAGATATGTTTTTGTTTTAAAAATAATTTATTCAAACATGAGATAAGGACAACACATAATAAAAGGAAACAAATTCTATCTTCTTCTTGATGCTTCTTCGTTTATCATTTCACTCATAGTTTTCAAATCAGCTGAATCTTCTTTAATTATGTTGATCAAAAGAGATATCCCTTCTTGTTGGGCAAGAAGTTGCTACAAAAAAATAAATGAAGAATATATTTTTTCAAACAAGATACATAACTTCATTAGTACAATTGCAAAAGTGTTCTAAAAGCATCAAGACAATTTTATTATTTTTTCTTAAAATTATAATACATTCTTTTAGAAAATAGTAAATATTTAATCACCAATATTAATTTGCAATTTTAATCTTGTAGAAAGGATTTTTCAGACAAATTATAAAGAACTAACTTTTATGAATAAGTACTTTACCTCTTTAATTTCTTCTTTTGAAACTTCATCCATACTATATCTTTCCCCTTCGAACACGGATGTTTGATAATTTTGCATTCTTATCTGGGAGGTAAGTTCTTTAAGATGGCCCTACAAGTAAAAAAGTATACATAAATAAAATGACAGAAACAATGCGGCTAATACTAGCCAACTGATTTTAAGTACATGGTAAAATATATAATTTTTGCTTGTTTTCAAATGCACATATAGTTAGAAAAACAAATCAAGTTAAAATAAATATTTTAATTGTCAAAAATGAAATATTAAAATGGTTAGATAGAATAGAAAATATTTAAATGGTTTTATATAAATTTGTTATATTTAAAGAAACAGACTTGAAAACTAAAATAGTTAGAAATCTAAAGTGTGAATAAAGATAGTTATTTAAGCAACTAGGGCCGAAATGACACTTTATTAAGCGAGTGGCTTTTATTTCATGAGACCGTAGGTCGAGTGAAATAATGTCAAGAGCTTAATAAAGTGTTATTTGGCATGTGCTTGCTTGCAATATTCTTTTATAATAAAGTGCAAAAGTGTGAAATTTGTGTTTTTACTTTTGTCTTATTTAATTTAATTTAATAATTTTTGAAATAGTAGTACTTGCAGTTTCCATGGAGATATTAGAAAATGCAAAAGTAGTGAACCAATAGAAATAAGTGAGTTTCATGACCATTTAGTTTCCATGGAGATTATTCCTGACATCATTTTGTTTTTCTACCAATCAGATAATCTTATTCACTATATTGCACTAGTGCCGAAAGTCCCATTTTCGGCACTGTCTGTGACGTAAGCAAGTAAAAAGTCATTTTCGCAACGATTTATGAATGAATGTGATATAAAAAAGTGAACTTTTTTGCATTTGTTATAAAAAAATATATTTAATAACAACGAACCTTGAATTGAGTAGGTGCACTTAGTTCAGCTTGAATGGCTTCCAGCTTAATTCTCAGCTGCTCTTCGTCAGCTTGAATCGCATAACCCATCTTTCTGGTTACTTCTTGATGTACTAAGACTTTCAAAACTCTGTGCTGCAACTCAAGGAGTTTTCTTTTATGTTCAGAAATTTTGGAGACAGTAGCTGTGTGCTTGCGATTAAACTCTGCTAAGGCATCAGAAATAATCTAACAGAGAAAAAATGTATGTTTAGAATACCTATACACATCCAAAACACATTGAAAAATAATCTTGGTATCCGTTTATGATCCTTAAATTACGAACTAACAGCTATCTAAATAAGCAGTTTTAAATTAATAAAAATTCAATTCCAACTTATCATTTATTTATACATAAAATTAACTTTCAGTTTTAATAATTTACTCCTTATAAATTTTTTATTTAATGCACACTAAATTTAAAGCTCATTGAGAAATACCAAAACATAATTTTAGTGTAACAACTTTTATTCTATTACCAACTTAAAATACTAGCATAATTTTTTGTTTATTCTAGTTGATTGATTTTTACATTATTTGAATATGAAACATGAAAAAAATGCAATGGATATTATTTTTAAATACAGATAGATAAAAGCAATGAAAGTTGTTTACATCTAAACGCTTTTGATGTTGCTTTGTTTCATATTCCTGGCATTTGGTTCGGCGAGACAACTCTTGGAAACCAATTAAAGGTTTGGGAATTAATTTATCAGGATGTGGATTATCAAGCTTCGCTTGCTTCCAAACAATTGGTTCAATCCCTAAAAAAATTAAAACATGCTTAAAATATTGATATTACTATAAAAGAACCAAGGTGAAGACAGTTGTGGTCTTTTTTTTTTTTTAACAAGGTTTATGATTTTTTTTAAGGAAGGGTAGATTTAAATAAAAATTGTAACTAAATGTAAACTTTTTCATACTGTCATTCATTTGCAATTATATCATTGTTTTTTGGGGGGGGCAAATTTGTAGTACTCAGACTTAGTAAGGGAGCCTCTTTTTTTCTCTAGATAAATAGTAAGGGAGCCTTGGCCATGTTTTTAGAATTTTGTTTTTTAAAATTTTATTTTTACACTTAAACATTTATACAATAAGTTATATTAGATAAATTTTTATTGCCAACAAGGACATAATAGTGTAATATAAATAATGCCTTTTTCCATTTGTAAATTTATTGTATTTGGCAGAGGAAGTTTGACCCATAAAAAACTGCATAATTTTAAAGAGCACAATAATAAATATTTCACAATTAACCATTAACAGTAAAAAATATATTATAATTTGACAGTTTGAAATCATTTAAAAATCATGTATACCTTAATTAATATTTAGAGTAATACATTTGCACAATGTTACCTGCATTAAAAATTCTAAAATTGTCCAGATCAGGAATTTTTTATTTATGTTCAAATATATTTGATTCAGTTTATACACACCATTAAACTGCACATGATAGTATAACTACCTTAGTTTAATTTTTGTTTTTATATTCTAACAGCATAAACTGGGAAAAGTCAAAATCAAAACTCACTTTCAATGCTACTTGTTCAGTGCATTTAAGGGATACAATTAAACTGAAGAGCCAAGTTACTTTAAACTTCAATTAGTTCAAATTAATTTAAGATTAAATAAAAATAAATTGAAAAAAACAATAATTTTTAAAAATAACAAACTTAGTAAACACAATCCATATTACAATATTTTTTTTTCTATTTTAAAATAAATAAAATAAATTAAAGCAGTTGGTATGCATGCAGAAGATATTGGATTGGTTTTAATTGAAATACATTACACTAGAACTACGCAAGGGCTATTACCTGCAGGTGGATTGTCAAGATAAAACTGCAGCTGTTCTTTGGTGGGAGCAGTTTTTGGAGCAACACTCATGATTCCCACCTGAGATATCTGCAACTTCATTGACGGCTGCTCCATGAAGCTGCACACTTCAGATGGAGGAATTCGCCTGGTTAGACCAGTTTGCAAACGCTCCAATAGGTAAAAAACAACCTCACATCTGAAATTAATTTGGATTTTAGAGGTTTGGCATTCTGTGTCATTGAATTAAAAAAAATAAGCATTTAAATTATGTTCCATAATTGTTACCAAAATATAACGTGTTACCAAAAATTAACGATTTAAGGCTCCAAGAGGGGTATTGAAGGTAAGCCAAATAGCTATTCATGGACTTACTTCACACTAACATTTATAAAATGTTGATTAATAAGTGCCAAGCCAAGTTAGTAAATGAAGGTTTGTTATCCAACTAGAAACTCAACATGGGCAATGCTAGTATTTTTATACTATTTATGAAAAAGAAAACTAAAATATCGATTTTATATGGTACCTATAAATTTTTCTAATTAACACATAAACAACTTTGTGAGATAAGTTGATAAGGCAAAATTTTCTCAAGGTTAGTTAGTTATAGCTTGTTCATTTTTTCCTACCCCACAAAAATTTCAAAAAGAGTCCCTGCCTTTTTTTATCAAAACAAAAAATATTTAAAAATATATAATATTAAAAAATATATTCTTTTCAATGTTTTATCCTAACTAGAAAATATTGACAATTTTGAAACAAATATATCTAACACTTGATGTTGTACTACATGAATTACCTGTCTTCTGACAAAGCTTTCACCCCATCTATAGCTACTTGAATAGTTGGTTTGCTTCCAAAGAACTTATGCAAGGTATCAATGACTTGCTGCTGTTGCGCAATGATTTCTTGGTCTTTTTTGTTGAATACAATTCCAACTAAACAGTCTTCTGCTTTAGTAGACGGCAGACAGCTATAGCCTACAGCCTATTATGAAATGAAAAAACATATACAGTTTAAAATAGTTATAATATAAACCGTTTAAACAGGTTATAATATAAATGCATTAAGTTAAAACTAGGCATCTTATTTCAAATGTCAACTTGTTTATTTATAACATAATAGTTTCCTTAATTTTTTTTAAAAAAATGTAATGCTAAAAAATTACATGATAGGTTTTTTTTATTAACTAAGAGTCATAGTTTGGAGTAAATACGTTTAGTTTTGTTTAAATTCTACCAAAAAATAGAACATGTATGGAAACTTTTTAACAAGGACTATATGTGTTTAAAGTTGTGTCCAAAAACAAGTTGGTTTGTTACAGAATCTGTCACTTACACCGCTTCCGCACAGCATCATTTACGCTCAACAGGAAACACACTAACAGCACCTCAGAAAGAAATTCGCCAAACAGGGCCTTTAGCTAGTTCTAATTCAAACTTTTATAACCCAAAATTAATGATTTTCTTTAATCTTCATTTGCATATTTGATAATTAATCTATCGCTTGCTAATTTTTTAAAGTTCGAAGAATAATGATGTATTTTCTTTAATAAATATCTTTTTGCAGCCACAAGTTTACACTTCGAAAAATAAATAAGTAAAATTTTTGTTTTAAAATTAAGGCAAAACTTTACATATTTTTTATGCAAATTTAGAATTTTTATCCATCTTTCTTCATACATATATAATGAATCATCAAAATAACTTTATTGTGCTATTACAACAATCCAAATTGAACTATATCATAAAAATAAATATTTTTTCAAGAGTTAAATTTTTTTATTTTAGATAAAGTTTCTTGTACGTTTGATGTAATGGCAACAGTGAAAATATTGAATAAAAATGGAATTTGCACATTATTTCAATGTAGATTAAATTTTTAGTTATTTAAATTTTAAATAAACTTCTAATTAAAATTCTTTAATGAAATTTGGAATGTAGCCGAAACTGATTTTTTGCTTCAAAATGACGTATCCCACTTGTTTGTGAGACTTTAGGTTCGTTCTGTGAAAGTGGGTGGCAGACAGACGGACTGAACGATTATAAAACCTTCCACTTTTTACGCTACAAACGGAGTATGGAAGCTAACAAGGAAACTAAAGAATCTAAGATGCTTATTATTTTGAGGTTTCAGCAGAAACTGCATTTTCTTTAGTGCCAAATTAACTGTCAGTGCTCTTTAGAAAAAAAAAAGTATATAATGTACAATATAATGCTTTAAACAAAAACTGAAGACAGAAATACTTGCCCTAAATTAGAACCTTGTGGTTAGAAAAGTCCCTGGCTACTTATTTAATGGTTTTTGTACAGCATGTAAAAACCAATTCTGGGTCTGGCAATATGACTTTAACATAAAACTTTAAAAAAGTTCATGACAAATGAGAAGAATTGCCCAGCTGGAGTCCAAAGACAACTGTCGGAAATCCTTTCTTTTACATGCAAACATTAGAACTAAAGCTAAAAATGACATCATGAGGATCAACCAATATTTTTAACCCTCTAATGCATACTGTTGCCATATGGCAACAAGCAACATAATCCAGTTTATTCTATTAAAGTAGAGCTCCCTTTCGACAAATCTGCATTTTTTCATCTATTACATTCTATTTTGACGTTTTAGTTACTAATAACCCTCACAGATGACAGTTGTAAAGTGTATTCAAAATTAAAGAGTGAAGTTATTAACTGTTGTGAAATTACGTCTTTCGCAGTATTCAAAGCATAATAATAATAGTACTAAATACAAATAAATTGTTTTGAAAAAATAATTATAGTTCAAAAGGGTAATCTTAAAATGTATTTAGTAGTTTTCTAGTCCTTTTTATCAAAATTGGAATTTTGTAGTTGGTTTATTCCATATGGCAAAAAAATTGAAATTATTTAAATTCCAACGCAGTTAATTTTATTTCCGGTATTTTTCCCATAATGTTTGGTTTGGTTTGAATTATCGTCGCAATAGAGCTACACGAGGGTTTCCCATAATGTATGAGTATTAAAGATACAAATATATTTTTTCGGGGATGAAAAAAAAATCATGCATTACAGGGTTGACCAAAGGAATGGTAAATATTAATCGGTGAAAAAGTTTGGTTTGGTTTAAATTATCGTCGCACTAGAGCTACACGAGGCGTATTGGCGACGGGCGTCGTATTTTAGAACCACAGTCAGGTGACGAGCCAACACCTGAATAGGCACCCGACGCAACCATTAAGGGCGACATTGTACGCAGAGTTAGGACTTTGAAGGATATTTAAAGTGCACTCCTTTACACGGGGTATTATTCGTCGGACTTTTTTTTGGCTGCACGAGCCGTTAATAGGTCGGCAGCTATTTTGGTGATGCCCGGACCCAAACCAGGGACCTTCCGCATGCTAAGCGAGTGCTTAACCGACTGGGCTCCCCAGCCCCTCGGTGAAAAAGTAAATATGTACAACTATTTATTCACCTTAAAGCAACAAAAGGGATTGTCAGGTGTCAGTTCAACAGGCTGTGCATTGCAGTCAAAATAACCCTTTCCTGTACCCCATGATGCTTGCAGCTGGTTCCATTTGGCTATGATTGCGTCCCTTTCATCTCCGTACAGCATTGGGAAGGTTAGAGCCGTTACCAGGTTAGTGATATTATTGGGAGCAGCCTGTTGTTGTTGCTGCTGCTGCATACCTAAAAAGAATCGGTAAAATTGAGATTTAGAAGTGCAGTACACATGAAGCGTACACGGGAAGAACCGCTTGATTTGGTAGAAGGCTTTCCTCAATGGCCTCTTTGGGTATGATAGCGAGAAATCGCCTAAACTGGTGTAAAGAAGCCAGTTACTCGCTTTGTTTATCTTTCACGGCAACCCTGATTCATGCAAGAGATCAGTGGAACGAGTCACACGTTTGTACCGCGAATGAAGAACCAAAAGAAAAACCGGTTCTTGGTCGCCAATGTCCGCCAAGCTGACACAATTACGGAAATACTATAAAGAAATCAAGCGGTTCCTCCTGTGTACTCTTCATATGCGATGCATAAATTTAGAAGTTTAAATTATTTAGAAGTTTAAATTAATATGAATTACTTTCATTTTGCAAAATCCAGTTCTCCTACACTTATTCGCAAAACTCATGCATATTGTAATGTTTCTTTTAAAAGTTCTTATCAATGAAAGTAAAGTTAAGTAACATTACTGAAACTGCTATATTGCATCAATTCAAAGTTTTCCCCTTTTTGCTTCCACATTTTCCCTACCAGAACCTTCTTTTCAAAATGCAAGTATTAAAAAAGATAGAGGACTTATCATACTTGAGTACAGAGAGTAACAAATTACATAGAATTTGACCACCTTGGCTGTTTCAAAAGTAATATACTCAAGGTTAAGAGCAAAAGAATAGGAGAATTGCAAAATGTTAGTCAAAACTTATTTGAAAGTGAAGGTATAATTATTGAAACATAAAAAATTTACTTTATTTTTTACTTATTTTGCAGTTAAGGTATTAAGTTATGAAAGTGTTCACAATGGCTTAACAAGTGAATAAGTGAAATGACTCAAATTAATATTATAAAACACCATATTTTTTTTAAAAAAAGAAAGACATTTCAAATGCTTTTATGGAAAATGCTAGTTACAACCTAATTTTAACAAATAATTGTATCGTTAAAATGTTTTCAATTGTGAAATACAATTTTTATACTTTATACATGAGGCAAAAATACATTTAATTTTAACTGTACAGACCTGTCATGTTTGTGGCAGGTTGCATTCCCAAGTTTGAAGAAAACATACCACCTCCACCTAAGGTGTTAGTAGGTTGAGCTATAGGAAAAAGAAATTAGTATGAATTGGCTAAAAATCATTTTACTTGAAAGAGACAAAATAAGATTAAGTACAAAATTTTTGTAATCATAATTTTGTGGTTGATTAAAGTTCTGTTGAAAAATATGTATACAAGGGTTTAGACTATTGTGGTTGATCTTGATAATTACATAGTAATTTCAAATAGCTAAATACAGTCAAACCTCCATAACTTGACTTCCTATGAGTCGAATAATCCGCTAACTTGAACTTTTAATAAAGGTTACTAATCATTTCTATACCTTTCTTTAAAAGTCTCAATAACTCGAAGTTATCATATTCCAAGTCGAAGTTTTTGTCATAGATTTCACATCTAAAAGACACATTTCAGTTAAAAATTAAATTCCAATTTAAATAATCAGCATGTTGTATCCATAATGTCAGTTAATGCCAAGAACCTAAAAAAATACAATTACAATCAACAATAAATAGATGATTTTTTTTTTCAAGTGAAATTTACATGGTATGTACACCAATCAATATTTGATGAGGCCAAATTTTGTGAGTTTTAATAAACCTTTTGACCCCAATCTTCACTTGTTGTTTACATGGGTTATTAAAAAATTGAAATGTGTATAACTATAGTTTTATGGCACACATCAAACCTCTTAAACCGGGTCGACTCATCTTAAGTGACACTAGAGAGAAATAGAATGTAACTTCTGTAACTCCAACTTCAGATAAGTCGAATATTTTTGGGGGTCCCCTGGGACTTTGAGTTATCAAGTATTGACTGTAGATTTTTTAATTGTAGAAACAAACTCAAAACTTAGGGTACATGTGAGTAAAACTATTTTACCACAATAATATTTGTTAAATTAATAAGTTCATTTACAAACTATAAAAGTCGGAAACAAACTAAATCTAAATTACCGAATGAGAATCCAGAAGCTGTAGTAGTCGTAGCTGCAGCTCCAAACCCACCGAAACCAAAAGAGGGAGCGGTAGTCGTAGTGCCAATAGCTGGAAACGAGAAAGGTGTGGAAGTGGCTGGAGCACCAAAAGAGAAACCAGTACTAGCAGACGTGGTAGCTGTACCAAGTCCTGTCCCAAATGAAAATCCTGCTGAACTGGTAGGAGCTGTTGTATTCCCGAAACTGAAACCTAATAAAGATGATAAATTTTGCAGTTTTAATTAAGATAAAAAAAAAGTAAAGGAAAACATTGACAAAATTTTGGTTCGATTTGATTTATCGTCGCACAAGAGCTACACGAGGGCTATTGGCACCGGGCGTCATATTTTAGAACCACAGTCAAGTGACGAGCCGACACCTGAATAGGCACCCAACGCAACCGTTAAGGGCAACCTTGTAAGCAGAGTTAGGACTTTGAAGGATATTTAACATGCACTCCCTTACAGGGTATTATTCGTCGGACATTTTTGGCTGCACAGGCAGTTTATAGGTGAGCAGTTATTTTGGCGATGCCCGGACCAGACTACCAGACGATCCAGACCCGGACTTACCAGACGATCCAAATGCTGGAGCTGAAGTTGTAGGATTGCCAAAGCTTCCAAAAGCCATGTTTTAGCTTATGAGAAGTCAAAAAACCTGAAACACAATCAAAAATATTTTTCAAAAATGTATATTGGATATATATGGAAGTGAATATCACAGCCCATAAGCATAATGGGTACCTAGTCTTGTTCAAAAGAATAGATAATAACGGATTATTATTTAATTTTTTTTCTTTACTTAACCTATCCTTTAAAGCATTAAGAATCAAATTATTTAGCAAAGGACACACTGCTATGAAACAAATTAAAAGAATCAATAAAACATTATATATTTTTTATAAAACCAACCTTGACAATTTTGATGTAAATAAAAAAAATCCCTAACAAGACTGATATATTTATATCGTACAGAGTCTTATTCCCAGTAGCAATTTTAATTCTTAAAACACGAATTGTTCATTTTTTAAGAAAAAAATGCGATTTTGACTTTGTTTTGTTTGGTTGGTTCGTTGGTTGGTATACATATATTTTCAGGTTCAGACTTGTGTGCTTGCTCAGAGAGCCGCTTATAAACCTTCATCAAGACAGTCACAACACACTCACATGCACACATATACGTGACAGATGCTGTCATCTATTACGCGCCACCTCCACAATTTAGAAATGTCCCTGAGGGGGTGGGAGATGGTCTCTAGGAACCTGTATCCATGGGAAACTGCGCAATGACCGCCCATAGGACTTTCGAAACCAACAGATTTAACGAGCACGTACTCTGCACATACTCGGTGAGTTTTCAGCGACCAGGACTCGATCGCGGAACCTTCCGAT
Source organism: Hylyphantes graminicola (assembly GCA_023701765.1). NCBI lineage: Eukaryota > Metazoa > Arthropoda > Arachnida > Araneae > Linyphiidae > Hylyphantes > Hylyphantes graminicola. The sequence continues at coordinate 18,867,261 of CM043119.1, forward strand.
CCGTACATTGAGACAGTGACCTTAGGGCGCCTCACAGCCCTTTTGAAATTTTGTACCTCCGCTCCCGCTCTATAGCATTAATTAGTAATGAGCTTAACTATGGAGGTTTTGAAACGGATCGCTGTATATCCCTAGAAATCCTAATCTAATAAAATATTCCTGCAAAATATTTTAAATCTGCTGTTGGCGTTCTTAGATCTCTGAAGTGAAAAATCACTTAACCATGGTTTAAAACTACGAAGATAACTAACTGTGTTGAAGCTCCATGTAGCTAGAAATAGACATCCAAAAACCTTACAACCCGAAGAAAGACTCAAGAAACGGGAATTCCCCGTTTTTGACGCTTAGCACTTAGCATTAGCACTTTTTTTTAATAAATACATTGCAAGATTTAATTAAGATAACATTTTATTATTCAATTATAATAAATATATTTTAAACAGGCTTGCATTCTCGTATTTTTAGAGTTTGCTGTTTAATTTCTCTTTCCTTCTGAAGTTATTTGTGTGGAGAAGTTTGTGGAAGTTTTTACACTTGTAAATATGACGCCAATGAAATCAACTGTGTTTTTCATTGTTTTAATCTTAATTCAGGTATAATTACCCTGAGGTTAAATTTAGTATTGATAATTTAAATCTTTCGATAGTTATATAATGTGGATTTTAAATATTGTATATTTTTAATTAGACTTGGATATTTGTCTCTTGATTAGAAGTATTTTTAATCACATAAGATTTTGGTATATTTCTATAAAAAGTAAAAATAAGTGTTATCGTGTTTTTTTAAAAATTACATTGAAATTTTTTTTAAAAAATATATTTAAATATAAAATTAATTAGTATATTACTTTTGAAAAGTTTGAATGGAGAATCAAATACCAATTAACACCTCCCTAACAAGTGAAAATGTTAACTTAAGAATTTCATAATCGTTTTTTTTTTTTTTTGCCAAACTTTTGTCTTCGATAAATTGTTCAGTACGATGGTCTTCATTTGTTTCATACTTTGTTTAAGTAAACTTAAGCAGAAAGATTGTTTTTGCACGGTTTAATATCTTGCCAATCATTGATAATGAGATGTATAAGTAATATGCTGCATCATTTCCCATTTTAGGAACATGGTATTTATGTATATTGCCAACAAAATAAAGGAGTTTTGGTAAGAATTTTTTCACAAATTATTTTAATATATATATAGCCTTTTTGACATTTATGTTTCAAAGGGTAGTTTTTATTTATTGGAGGAAGAAAAGATATTGCCTACGAAGCCCGAAACAAAATGTAATATTTAAAAGCTGATTTATGCATATTTTAAAATGTTGCAATGATTTTTTTAAAAAAATAATTACTTTTCAATAGGATTCTGTGATAGACGCTGTTACAGATCCAGAAAACGTGGGTGAGTATAAGTTCTTATAGCTATTAATATTTTTAAAAAAATATTCTAAAACAATTATTAATAAAAAATATGGATTGATAAATATTGGTAAACTTTTTTTGTATTGAATAATTTGTGAAAGGTTTTGAATCTAATGTACCTTTAGACTGCATATCTTAGATGTTGGGGGTTTATATCCTATAATTAAAAAGAAATTCTTCATAGCTTATGCTTAATATTTATTTATATTCATAACTTGTCGATAAAGCTAATACAAAATCATGGATCATTAAATCCTTAGAGAAGATAATTTTTTTTACAGAACGTAATGAAATTATACAAACATGAATTTTACATCACTTGTAAATTCACAGCTTAGGGTAATAGCAGCACTTTCAGAACAAATGAGCCTTATCGACCGTAGGTCTCCAAACAAAAGGGCCTCTAATGGAAAGTGTGAATCAAATTGAATTTTTTTCTTAGCCATATTTCTCTGGCTGTATAAAATATTTTTACAAGCGTTTTTTTATATGATAAATGATCTGACTTGCAGGTCTCTATAATCCGACTTTTGGACTTTGGTTCGAATAGTTTAAAAAAATTCAATAAATAATTTCACACAAAATATTCTTACCCATTCAAAAAGTGGGATTATAGGGCTGCAAGCAGCTACATTTATCATAAAAAATGTTTGTAAAAATATTCAATACAGCCGGAGAAATGTAGCTTAGAAAATAATTATTTTTCATTGGACTAACAAGGGAGTGGGCCAGGTTCAAATCCCGGGTAAGGCAATGGATATTTGTGTTGTCCTGAGTACATGCGGAGAAAATGCTCGTTAAATCTGTGGGTACAAAAGTCCTTTGGTCGGTCATAGCGTAGTTTACCATGGGTGCAGGTCGCTGGAGAAAATTGCCCTTCACCTCCAGTGACATGCCTAAATTGAGGAGGTGGCACCATCTCAGAGTAGAAGTCAGACATCCACCCTCTCATGGGTACACAAACCCTCTTGCCTTCCAGGCTACGGCCTGAAGGCACACCACAGCAACACAAGAGACACATTGGTTTGAAGACCCTTGGTCAATCAAGCTCATTTAGCTCTTAACCACAACCTTTGTGCTGTTAAATTATTTGATTTATTTTACAGTGTGTGTTCATTTTCCCCAATAGCTTTCTAGCCAGTAGGTGATGTCTTGGAGAAGCTGGTTTGAGATTAAAGCTGTGTTAGTTTGAAAATATTGTATTTTTTTAATTATTACTTGAGTTTTTCTTGTGTGAATAAATATTAAGAATGAACATTTCTACTAGAAACTACACTGCTCACAATAATTAGGAGAGCGCATGGTTTAAACTCTTTCAACCTATATGTTTCCATTTGGAATTATGAGCTAGCAATTTTTTCTCACTAAGTTGAGCTTGCACTAATTTATCGTTAGATGAAAGAATCATGTCTTTTGAGGATGTTAATAATGTTTGTTTAATCAAATGAAAACATGGTAAAATAAAATTCACTCCCAAAATATTTTATGAAATAAATTGACCCTAAATTCTTCACAATTCTCAGATGTTTAAAAATTGATTTTACCTCTTTTTTGCAAATAAAAATTTGAAAAAATTAATGTTATAGTTTATTCTTAATTTTTTATTCCAATTTCCCCCCTCAAATTTTAGTTAAAAAAATTAATATTTTTCCACTTGCTTTTTACCATTTCATTCTGGATGCATAATGAATCTATTTCACAAAAGAATGAAAAACAAAATGCTGAAACTGAAAGGGTTAACTAATGTACGCAAAGGGCTCCCCTAATTGAATCGTTGAGTGCAGAAACAACGTCAGTCACAAATTTCAAATTCTTCAGGAGGGAGAAAAAACGTAATAACTCCTCCTCTGTTTCTGCACTCAACATTCGAAACAAACGTCCTGTATTTACGGAACTACTCAACAGACTAACATAGTTTTTGCACCCAACATGCATCTTGCCTTTCTACGCTTATTTTCATTGAAAACGAGTGTTCGGATTTTTTTGACTGAAGTGGTTTCTGCACTCACCGATTCAATTGTTTTGAGCAGTGTATTTAATTCAAAAGGAATTGCATAAGTCAAGATTCGAGTAATCAGCGTGTATTTTTACTTTATGTGCAGTGTATGGTCTCAAAGTAGCAGGTACAGCTGCAGTCGGAATTGTAGCTGCCCCTGCTGTTCTTGGAGTCGCTGGTTTCGGAGCAGCCGGAGTTGGAGCTGGCACCGTCGCGGCTGCCGTCCAAAGCACTTGGTTCGGAGCTACTATTACTGGGATCACAGGCGCTGCATTTTCAGCCTGTCAAAGCGCTGCTATGGCTGGGTTAACTCTTGGGGCTAAGTCTGCCATTGTGGCCACTAGTGGAGTTGTTGTGAAAGTGTATGATTCTGTTGTTGGTAATTCTAAAGAAAAGGGCGATTGTTCGAAGAAATAATATGTAAATCTGCTTTTGTATATGAATATTACATTGGAAAAACAACTTTGTTGCGTAGGGATTTTCCCCTATTCTTTTGTGTTTGGCGACAGAATACCAGTTTGTCTTTCTGTTCTTCTTTCGTCGGTACAAACGTATGACTCATGTCCACTGATCTCATGAATCAGGTTTGCCGCAAGAGAAAAACAAAGAGAGAAACCGTTTTCCTTTCACCCGTTTAGGCAATGACTTGCTATTGTTGCCAAAGAATCATAATGCAGACAGATTCCTATGCAATGAAGTTCTTTTTTCCCTGTACTCTTCATATGAGTATTTCACAAAAAAGAGACAAAATCTGTTTGTGGGTTATATTGTACAAAAAATGGTGCAAAGCTACTGTAATTCACATTGAATGAAAGTAAGTTGTATTTCTTTGCCGTAGCCTAGCTTCAGAGAGTAATTCACATTTATTTTTTTAATCGTATGTGAGTAGATTGTAGTTCAATGCTATTTTATCAAAGTAACTCATATTAGAAATTGTCTTTTTATGTGGATATTTAAATTTAGAAGCAATATATGTGAAAGCAGTTACAAAACATATTTTACAAATTATGTATTAAAAAATGAATTTCTGATAATTTTGTTTTGATCATAAAATGAAAAATTGCAACGTTTTCTATATTGTTGAAATTTTTTAATTTTTTCATCATAAATATTTTGTAAAATCTGTATTGAAGTGAATATTCTATTTATGGTACAGATTTTATCTGATTAAATCAAAGGTTTAAAAAAAAAATTCAATACTGATGAGTTTCTTTTTTTAAAAATGCAAGGTTACGAGGATTGTGCTTTTACGCTCATATAAACTATACCAAAACATTTTAGCAAATAAAATGTTCTTTTTACAAATTCAATGTGAAACACACTATTTGATGTAATGTGATATAAGCTTTTATATGCGAATTCACAAGCTCACTGATGCATTTTAGGAACTGTAGATTTAAGTTGTATGATCTAATGTACTTGTATACTCAAAAGATCGTACCTAGTTTTGTGCACAATATTATAATATTATATAGATTAAAAATAAACACTTGTTTTCTAATTTTTTTTTCTGGCATGTTAATTTTTAATGTAGCACATAACTTTTTGTAACTTAAATTTCAATGTTCATGAACTCATGATTTTTATATTTTAATATCGATGCTTTGTATGCAAATTGTGATTTTGTATGTACGAAAAAATATTTAGATTTTAGATTGGATTGGATTGGTTTACATATATTTTCAGGCTTGTGTGGCTGGTCGCAAGGACCCCCTTATAAACCATCGTCAAGTAGGACAAACACAAGACACACACAAGCACATATGACTGATGCCGCCATCTGTCGACAGATGGCAACATCTGTCTCCACCTCCACAATTTAGACATGTCCCTGAAGGGGATAGGGAAATTTTCTCCAGGAACCTGTACCCATGGTGAACTGCGCAATGACCGACCACAGGACTTTCGGACCCAACAGATTTTACGAGCACGTACTCCGCGTATACTTGGTAAGTCTTCAGTGGCAACCGGGGCCCGAACTCTCAACCTTTCGATTTCAAGTCCAGGGTCCGGACCACTAGGCTCCTTACAGCCCCTAAATATTTATCAATTAAAACCAGAGACATAACATAGAGTGGACTGCGCATTGGCAAACCTAAAGTGTCATAAACATCTAACTTACACAGTCACATGACTGTGTCGCGTTTGGCTCGCATCTATGGCGAGTTTACCATTTGGCGAGTTTTTCCACAACGACCTGAACACAGAGGCCGACAATCTAATGTTATGATAAAGAAGCTTGGAAAGGAGCAAGGATGAATCGCTAGTATTTTAAGATCCTCTTAATAGATATCAGATTATTTCTTTGATTTTGTGAGTCTATTTAAGATTACTTGAACAATTGAATGTGGACTCTTTATTAAAAATTAATTTAAAAGAACATTAGTAGGTTTATGTAGAGTGTTGCTGTAATATAAGTTGGTAATTGACATGGTGAACATTTTCTGCCGTCTCTATAACTTTCGTTCTAACGGTCCGATTAAAAAAAAAACACAATTTTTTTTTTGAAATATGGCTTCTTCCTTTATTTCACCTGGAATAAATCAACTTTCTAAAACACATCAATATATTCCAAATTCAGCAAATGTTCTATACTTTTTAAATATAAATAACTCAAACACGATTGCAAAAACAGGTTTCGTTTTGACCAAATTGTAAAAAAATATTCTACTTCTAAGCTGTCTAATGTTCAGACCATTAATTTAATTGACTTGGCCCAAAATATTTATTATAATTAGAGTTCTAACAACGTTGATTTAATCATGCATGGATATGATTCTTCAGTATAAAAGAGCTTTTAGAATAAATTCCCTCGATAGAAATTATAGTTTATGAAGAACACACAATTACTAAAAGTATGCAGAACTAAATAAATTCTACCCGTGAAGTGTGACTAATCCTTTTTTATACCCCTCTTTACAATTAGGAATTCACAAGCATTTGGCATCTTGCACAAAACGTTACTGAATTAAGAGTACAACATTCACGATTCATGCTCTGAGATTAAAAGAATGTAATTAAATATTTATTATAAAAGCCAAAAGAGAAAAATACCAACAATGCTCAAAAAATCGTCTGCAAAAACATTACAAAAAATTCAAGCTGCCGTGATTGGTAGAAACCCACGTGACTTGGGTATTAATGGTAGTCTCCACTTCGGTTTGCTAGCTGATATTCAGGTCTGGCGACAATTTGGAATAGTTCGTAACGAAACGGTAGCGTTAAGTTGCCATATGTAGCAATAGCAACCTTTCCCCTCTTGGCGATATGATGTTTAGGACATAATGCTAATCTGCAAGGGATGGCGGTTTTCCAGAAAAAACTGGTTTTCCATTTTCCATCGGTTTTTCCCTAAAAAACCGGTTTTCGGTTCCAAAGGGCCTCATACAAAAAAACCGGTTTTCAGTCAAAACCGGGACCACCGGTTTTTTGAAAACCGGTTTTGGTTTTCCATCCCTAAGCTGCTTTACTATGAATGCGCAGTCCACTCTATGTTATGTCTCTGATTAAAACAGACGAGTCATAATAATTTTTCTTTTCACTTCACACATACAGTTAAAAGCAAAGCCATGCCTTTCTGTATTCTACTATTTTTTAAAATGTAATTTAGGTAAATTATGTACATAAGTGACATTGGACAAGTGTTTCTTCTAATAACCCCTTAGAGCTCAAGCTTAAAATTTGCATGGTCTTTAAAAAAATGAACTGATAGCATCCCCCCACTTTTTTTCCTCCTCTTTACCCCTGCATTCAAGATCTAGCAGTAAAAAGTTGACTGTGTAACTGGTCCTGAAGAAAAAATTTAACTTATGCTATGTCCACACTACGACAATAAAAATGACAAGAAATCGCGCACATGGAAATGCATAAACAATTTGTACCATTCGAGGTAGGTGCGCGCGCATGCCTGAACAAATTGTATATGCATTTCCATGCGCGCGCAATTTCTTGCCATTTTTATTGTCGTAGTGTGGACACAGCCTTAAGCAAACAAACAAGTGTCCTATAATACTTTGACTACTGGGTATAAATGGGGTAAAAAAGTGACCATAAAAGTGTTTTGCTTTTCGAGTACAAGCATAAAAAGTTTATGTTTATAGTATTATAAATAGATGGCAGCACCACCATGTTCTTTCGTTGAAGTCGAGTAATAGAAAGATTCGCTAAGCTCAATGGACAAAACTATTAAATGCGAATTTTTGCTTCATTAGTAATTTGAGGAATTCTCACTTCACCGATGTAATTGTTGAACTTTTGGCTTTGATTTCCTAAAATTTCTTGTTATTTTAATTGAGTTATATATTAAAAACGTTATAATATTACACTTAAATCTATAATACACAATAGATGGCAGCACCAACTTTATGGCGACTGTCATTTTTTCTACTAGAATTCAAATTTTATTTTATCTTATTGTTTGCTTCTTCTTCTTGGCTCTATATATTTCCTTATTATTTGCATTATTGTACTGCAATCTGTAGAGTAGTTTTGTCGAATTGCTAAAACAAAAAAAAAATCCTAAATATCCGAGTTTTTTTTTGTGAGCATTGAGAGTGAAACCGAAATAACCAATGAAATCGAGAAAAAATAAGAATGAAACCAGGAAAAATACGTCATCTGAAATCTGAAACAACCTATTTAAAGATGATCCTAGAGAAATATGATTTTCACCTCGGAAACTTTCGTCACCCCAAGTTTCTGAAAAGTAGCATTGTTGGCATTCTTAGTTTGATTCATTAAAATGTGCAAAGAAGGTTCTACAAAGTATAGTTTGATCTTTCATGTAATTTTTTAACTACTCAATATACAAGTATAATTTTTTATATGTAATTCTATAAGTTTTATTTAATATAAAACAAATTTTAAAATTTATGAAACTTTAGCCAAAACTAAAATAAATAATAACAAACATAAAACTGTTTGAACACATTGTGATTAGGCTTGCGCGGCAAATTTTGAGGTCAAAATTGAAAAATGACCAAGAAAATGACTTTATATTGTACAAATATGTACAAACAAAGACTTATACCTAAATTCTCAGCTCAATTTTAATTAAAAATTATTTTTAAAAAAATTTTAAATCGAAATTTTAAAATTTTTATTATTTTTTTTAGAAAAAAGTTCTTAAAATAATTTCTAATTAAAATTGAGCTGAGAATTTAGGTATAAGTCGTTGTTTGTACATATTTGTACAATATAAAGTCATTTTCTTGGTCATTTTTTCAATTGTGACCTCAAAATTTGCCGCGCAAGCCTAATCACAATGTGTTCAAACAGCTTTATGTTTTATATTATTTATTTTAGTTTTGGCGTAAGTTTCATACATTTTAAAATTTGTTTTATAATAAACAAATCTTGTAGAATTACATATAAAAAATTATACTTGTATATTGAGTAGTTCAAAAATTACATGAATCAAACTATGCTTTTTATAATTGCGTGAAAAAAAGCCGACTTTTACATTATAATTTCAATATCAGACGCGTGCACAAATCTAGACTTTTTGAAACAGTGAAAAAAAGTACTTTTTTTCACCCAAAAGCAGTGAAAAAAAAAAAGACTTTGTCGCACTCTTTTTATAAGATGCCAACATTTCAAGTAAAATTTCGATTTGATAATACTCATAAAATCCAAAGATTTATCGATCTGCTGTAGTTAAAAATATTATGCGCGTGAATTATTTTTGAATCAATGAATTTTTTTTTCTTGCGATGGGAATATTTCTTAAGTCACGCCCTTCGAACTGCGAGTTCATTGGTTGCTTTCTTTGACAAAATGTTGAAACACGCTTATTGGTTTTTTATAGCGTCACGAGCTCCGAACTGCGAGTTCATTGGTTGTTTTCCTTGACATCTCTTAGTCTAATTAGCACGTGAATTATTTTTGAACCAATGAGATTTGATTTTTTTCACGCAATTATAAAAAATAGTGTATGAAACACGTGCGAAAAGTAAACTTTTTAAAACACGTGTCTTTATTTCACTCGCTCGTGAAATAAAACCCACTTGTTTTAAAAAGCATTACTTTTCGCACTAGTTGCATAAATATCTATTGTAGTACCTTCTTTGCACATTTTTAAGACTCCTATGACCCCTTAAATTCACGTCCATTAGTGCTCTGAGGAATACCAAGTAGCACGGAAAGTGGCTCATTTGCGAAAACAAGTGGCAGAGAAGTGGGGTCAGTGTGACGCTATCTTATAAATTTATTATAAGAACTCTTATTGTAATAAGGGCGAATGAGCTAGAACGACACCGGGTCTCGGAACCAAAGTGCCACTGCGTTTATCCAAAGAAATATTATTTTCTGATCGAGTAAAGCTCTAGATTAGCAGTCGCCAGTCGCCAACTAGAGACTATTACATCTAAAGTGGCTACCTAAAAATCGAACCCCAGTCGCCAAATGTGGCGATCATATAGTTTTCCCTTTTTGTTCAACAAATAATTAATACTGAAGCTGCATTTCTAAAATAATAAAACGCTCCGATTCGATTATGTCGGGAAGAAAGACTTGATGACAGTTGTTGCTCATCGGTGAAATTTTCCATCCTCCTCCGTGTGACGTAAATGGAGCTCGGGCGATGAAAATCTTAAATGCAAATTTGATTTTTAAATTTTGCTTTACGATTTCGTCAATCTACAGGTGATTGATTTACATCTGATTAAGATCTCAACTATACATTTAAACAATTTTGATATGAGAAAATTTCATGAACAATCGTGGGTCGTGGGCGACGACGTCAAGAATTCTCCGAAACTAATAGTAGTTGAACTGATTGTACATAAAATAATTTTCTCCTAACAATAAAAGCCATTCACATAATACTACATATTTTGTATGATACTTTTTTTACTGTCAATCTTTTCCTTTCAAAAATGTCATTAATAAAATTTTCTTTTGTGGAAAATCGCACTTTCTTTTTGTCGTATGTACTGAAATTTAAAACTGGCTACTAAAAATCGAAATGTGGTTACCAATTTTTTTCACTCTGGTAGCCACTAGGCTACTATTAAAAATTCCCAGTCTAGAGCATTGTGATCGAGCCACATTTCTCAGGCTGTATGGGGTTGTTTCAAGGTGAATCTAGTAATAGCGCTCTGTGGCTTTGTTTTCCTTACTCTCGAATTGCTTTTGTTATAGGTTGGTTTGTAAAAATAATCAAGTTTGTGTGCTGACTAAGCGCACTAGCCTCAATATAAGTCTACCTACCAACCAACCTAATCAAAACAAAAGTCATTCGAGACTAAGGAAACCAAAGCCACAGAGCTATTACCAGTCCATATTTGCGGTGAAACAACCCCATTGAATATTTTTACAAAAGAGTTTTTTTCGTATGATAAACGTAGCTGACTTACAGGTCTCTATAATCCCACTTTTTGAAATTAATACAAATATTTTGTGTAACATTATTTAAGGAAAATTTCAAAAATATTCAAACCGATTTCAAAAAGTTGTATGGGGTTGTTTCACGGAGGATGTCGAATTTGTCAATTTATCACTTCTTTGGCAATTTGTATTGTGACAACATCCTGAAATTTTTACTGGTACAAACCTTGGTCACCCATGTGAACATGCGTATTGTGAACATGCGTGCTGGCAACACTGGCTCCTTGCTAGCACATTAAAAAAAATACTACGAAAAAATACCATTTTGTTCTAAAATTACAAAAAAATTATAAAAATTCTAATAAAGATGTGCCGCTGCCTTCCTTGACCAGATCCGCCTGTGCTTCTCAGCATTGCACGGCTGCGCAATCTGGGGTGCCCGAATTCAAACCACTGGACCGCATGTACTTCTCAGCTATGAACGGCGCGCCATCCAGGGTGTCAACTTCGTCCAGAAGGACTGCTAATTAGTTTAGCAAGAATATGTCGGAGATTTCGTTAATTAGGAGACAGAGACATAACTGAAGATAGTTCGTTTAATTGAACTTTTAGGTGATAATTTTAAAGTTACAGATATGTATAGAATATTAATGTAAATCAAAAGGCCAACATGGGCGCTCCACCACGTACTCCACAAACTTAACTATCTCTTACAAGAGTTCGTCACTTTCTGTCCAAGCACCAGGTGCTCACCTCTTTAGTCCGTGTCGCGGGCCAAGTCTGGCGCGCGTATTGCCCGATTTGGTGACCGGATCTTACACCTCCCCCCTAAGGAAGCGCATACTTCACCGTAGTGAATATGCGAATAATCAGTTCAATAGTTCATATTATCAGTTCAACAGTTTGTTTAAGGTGGGGTGAGAGCTCAAAATAAAATGCTAAGGGAAAAGAAAACATAAAATACACAAAATTTTCATGTACTCCAAAATAGAAATTAATATATATAACTATGAGATTGATAAAGGTATATAAATGAAATACAATTTTAAGGCATGTTTGTATATATATAAAAAAAAACTACACTTTCTCCTATTTTGGTTTCATACACAAAATAAAAAATATTTCCCTTTCCTAGAACTCTCCTACACCTCAATTTTGATTCGTGATAACGCATCGGCATTACCGTGACGACTACCCTTTCGGTACGTAATAGTCATGTTATAACGTTGTAAGGCTGCCCAACGAGCTAGTTTTGGTCCCTGGGGTAGATTGTCAGTCAGATAAGTCAATGGATTATGGTCCGATATGATCTGTATTTGGGCTCCGAATATCCACGTGTCGAACTTTTTCAAAGCTTCAAGCACGGCGTAGGCTTCCCTTTCGATGGTGGACCAACGCATTTGAGTCGGCGTGAGCTTCTTGCTGAAAAACGCTATTGGTTTTTCTCTTCCTTCGTCATCGTTCTGGGCCAAACATCCGCCTACGGCACCCGAGGAAGCATCTGTATACAGTTGGAATGGCTTGAGAAGGTTCGGAGTATACAAAGAAGGCATATTTGCCAACTGCCTTTTCAATTCTTGAAAAGATGTCTCGGCCTCCTCATTCCATGGCGTTTCGTTGGGGACGGACTTCTTCGTCAAGTTAGTGAGTGGAAGCACGATCGCTGAATAATCAGGTATATAGTCCCTATAGTAACTCGCCAAACCCAGTACACTTCGAAGTTCTGTCTTCGTGGTAGGTCTTGACATTCTCTGAATGGTCTCCACCTTTTGCGGGTCGGGGGAATGCTTACCCGAGCCCACAATGTGTCCGAGGAAACGCACTTGTTTTTTCCCGAACTCACATTTTTCCATGTTCACCGTAAGTCTTGCTTCTCGTAGTGTTTGAAAAATTTGATCAATATGTGTGATGTGTTCTTCCCAAGATTCGGAAAATATGGCAACGTCATCAATGTACGATCTGCAGTATTTTCCATGTTTGGCTAGCACCTTATCCATCGATCTTTGGAATGTACTTCCGGCATTCTTCAGGCCAAAGGGCATGACGTTCCACTGGTACTGACCGGTGTGTGTCACGAATGCGGTATAGGCCTTTGCCTCAGCTTTCATTGGGATTTGCCAATACCCTTTTGTAAGGTCGAGGACGGTTATGTAGTTCGCCTTTCCTACCTCGTACAACAGCTCGATTGCCCTTTTCATCGGGTAGGCGTCAGCAATTGTGTATTTGTTTAGCTGTTTGTAATCCACGCACAACCTGACACTCCCGTTTTTCTTAGAGACGCAAACCACCGGATGTGCCCATTCGCTTTCACTGGGCTCGATCAGGCCAAGATGCAGCAGTTCTTGTACTTGTCTCTCAACCTCATCTTGTACAGCAATCGGTACGCGATAGGGATATAATTTCTTGAGCTTGCAGTCTTCAGTAACCCTTATATCATGGCCGGGAACTCTGGCTTGTCCAGGCACCTGATCGAAGAGGCCATTGTAACTGTGCAGAACAGCGATTAGGTCCTCTCTCTGTTCTAGGGTTAGACTGCCCTCCTGCTCGAATACATGTTTGCGAATGTCATCAATGGATTTCTTTGTTCCACCAGTTGGTGCATATGATATATCACCAAATTCTTCATCCTGCTCGAAAATTAATCCAACTTGTTCCACTCTAGTGATATACGGTCTCAGTTTGTTAAAGTGAAATTCTCTACGACTCCTATCATCGAACTCTATCAAAGCAGAGTGAGGTCGTGTAAGTTGGACTACGGTTGCTGGGCCGGACCACGTTTTCAACAATTTGTGAGAGGACGAGGGGATGAGAACGAGAACTTTCTCGCCCACCTCGAAGGTCTTCTCCTTCGATCTCAAATTATACCTAGAAGTATAAGATTCCTGGGCCCTCTCTGTGTTTCCAGCCGCGATCTCGTGAGCCGTCCGTATCTTTTCTTGTAAGTCATCAATGTATTTTTCAATGGTAGAAGAGGCCTCTGTAGGGATGTTCGATTCACCTGTCCAGACATCTTTGATCAGCTTCAAGGGTCCGTGTGGGATTCTTCCGTAGACGAGCTGGAACGGCGAGACTCCCGTGGTACTGTGGGGTACCTCTCTGTATGCGAACAGCAAGAATGGTAAGTGAATGTCCCATTGCCGTTGATGCTCCTGAATATTTTTATTCGCATTTCTTTCAGAGTCCGGTTCCACCGTTCCACCGCCCCCATACTCTCCGGATGACCAGGAGTAGAAAACCTTGGTGACACTCCCAGTATGTCCAAAAATGCTTTGGTCAGTTTAGAGGTAAAGTTGGTTCCCTGATCAGTGCATATAGTTTTGGGAAAACCCGTTCGCGTGAAAATGCCCATTAGTGCGTCGCATGTCGTCCTTGCACTAATGTTCTTGACTGGTATGGCCTCCGCCCATCTAGTGCACAAGTCCACAGCGCAAATCACGAACTTATGCCCTCTTGAAGACGCTGGCTCCAGGGGTCCAATGCAATCGACACTCCACACTTCAAATGGGTTTTCCGGACGTACAATCGGTGTTATCGGAATACGATCCCTGTATGTGACGCCCCTCCGCAGCTGGCAAACCTTGCAGCTTTCGCAGAAGTGTTTGACGTCTCTCTTGATGTCTGGCCAGTAGAATGAATATTTTTTCCTTGGTTTGTTTTCTGTTCCCCCAAATGTCCTGCCAGAGGAACCTCATGCGCCATTTGCAACACGTACTCTCTCTTGACTAATGGCAAAACCACTTGTTGCATTTTTTCTCCCCCCACAACCTCTGTGTGGATCAGAACCTCATCCTGCACCTCGAAATTTTCTTTTTTCTCACGTGCAAGTTCCCACGCCCTTTTCAGTGTTTCATCTTCTTTTTGTAATTTGGCGAATAGACTCCTTTTTCCACTTGTTGTGTCTTCTCTTGTGCTGGAAATCTCGTTTGAGAGGGCGACTTGATAGGGCACTTCTTCAACTTCGACTTTTCTTTGGGTAAACCCACTTCCAAACAGCTCTATGTTTGAGTTCAAGGCCTCAAATGTTGACCAACTCACCAACATCTCACTGACTAGTTTCTTTGAAACTGCGCACGTGACTGGTATTTCGCCATGACGTCCATCGTTTATTTTCATGTGGATCACCTTGAGTTGGGCCAACTCTGTTTCTCCAAAAGCCGAAATAATTTTTATCTTCCCTTCTCCATCGCACAATGAATCGGATATCAGGTCTGCTCGAATGACGGATATCTGGGCTCCAGTGTCCACGATCCCCTCGATCACGTTTGCTCCGCATTTTAGACTTATCTTTTTAAGCTCGTTGATTTTCTCTTTGTGGTCAACTGGTGTCGTGACGGGAACAGAAATTTTTGCCGTCAAAATGTGTGGTGTTCCTTCTTCTATAGGTATGGGTTGGACGTCTACTCTATTCGTTGCTGCTTGTGTTCGTTGTCCCAGTCTTGGGCATTTGTTACGCAAATGTTCATAGGACCCGCAAGAATAACATTGTAACTTCTTCCGCCCCTCCTGGCCGTTTCTGTCAGGAGCCCGGTTGAACCCTGTGTTTTCGCGTCTTGCCTCTCCTCTCCTCTTCTATTCTCATCCCGCCTCTGGGGGAAAGGCTCTCTAAAATTTTCCCATTTCGGAGCTTCATCCTTTTGTTTATGAGAATTTCTTTTCTTGTAGTCAGGGTTGGGACCTTTTCTCATACTGCTCCGCAGATTCTCGAATGCCTCAAATTTATCGGCGAGTTCACTTGGGTCGTTGATGCATTCCGCCCACTCGTCCAAATAGTGATCTTTCAATTCTGGACCCGACTTGCGCTTCAGTTGGTCCGCGATGATCAAGTCCTTTAGTTGATCAAAGTTCTGTATGTTGAGTTCAGACAACCATCCCTCGAAATACCCTCTTAACTCGAAGTAGTAGTCTCTCCACGTCCCTTCAGGTTTTTTCCGATGGTAGCAAAATAGCTGTCTAAATTTCTCGGCACTAAGTTTAAAACGTCTCAGAAGCATGTCCTTAAGGTGATTGTAATCGTTCACCTCTTCTTCTGATTCTCTGGCGATCAGTTTTGTCACTTCCGCAGGCAAGGCTTCAATGAGGTAAGGTACCCATTGATGTTCCGGTATCTTCATGAATCTCAATTGTCTTTCGAAAATGTTCAAAAACAAGCCCATGTCGTCTTCCTTCAAATCGAAACTTGGAATTAGTTTTCGTAATTCCCATTTGGGGCCCACGAAGTCTTCATTTTGCCTATTAGAAGCTGTTGTTTCCCTTGTGTTTGCTTCTGCCTGGATTTTTAATTTCTCTAACTCGAATGCGCGCTCCTCTTGTTCTTTGGCCCATGCCTTCTCTTCTGCTTCTTTAGCCTCTTGTTTGGCCAACGCCTTTTCTGCTGCTTCTTCAGCCTCATGCCGGTCAGCGATAATCTGTTGGAGAATGTCTTTTGCTTCTTCTTCCTTGTAATCAGCACTAGCAGTTATGAGTGCCTTTAGTTTCGGCCGCGCGTCACTGGCCTCATGCTGTACACCCATCTCAATAGCTAAGTTAATTAAATCACACCTTTTTGTTTTCAACATAAATGCCATAATTACACTGTATTCGAAAATTTGGCCAACCACAAAATGAACTGTCCTAACACTATCCTATCCACAATTCTAATATCTTAAATACGAATATGACTTATACGTATAGAAAGTTAGACACTTTTTTCTTTTACAAGTGTTCAAAGTAAATTACAAGATCAAAAAATAATACACACCAGTAATAAACAGTTATGACTTTTGTTATAATCTCTTTTCTTCCCCAAAATCTAATGAACACATCATTAAACAAATAACTAATTAAACTTTTTTTTTTTAAAAAGTGGTTAAAATAGTGACAGTTTATGTAATTATCTCATAAATCTTAATTTCACACATGAATTAACTTTATTCAATTTTATATAAAGTACTCAAAAGGTTAATATTTCTAAATAACCATTAACATGTGTATCACATCTTTTAAAAAAGAAATCACTAGAACAATAAAACTAAACTTTTTGAGAAAAAAAAATCACTCTAAATAAACGTTATATTCGCATTCAATAACAAAATGTAATCCGAAACAACAAAATAAAAAGCAAAAAGTTTCACAAAGATTATCGAAAACAGGACTTTTACTGAGAACAATTGTTAATGTTCACCTAATATTTCTTTAATACATCACAATACGAAAATAACGACAGGAATAGGCTATAGCTGTTCTCCCAGAATAAATGTTTCAGTTGCATAAAACACTCATAAAACACCTGCCCACACAAAATAAGATTCTCTTTTTTTTTTAATCCTTTATTTTTTATTTTCAGCTAAGCCATATTGCAAATTCGGTCCACGGGCTCGATTATTTGAATCGTTAGCAACCCTGTAAAAAAAAAACACAACTTCCAACGAGAAATATATCAAGGATTTTTTTTTTCCACTTTACACGTGTGTTCGAATAAAATATTTCTCAACATCTCAGCGCCATTTTGGGCCAAACAAAACTAACACAGTTTTAATACAGAATACAACTTATTCTTAATGTATTTTTTGCAATACACTAAAATCTTTTATGCATGTAAATTAATAACACACAATTTATTTTTACTTCTTTTATTTTTTTATTTTATTTGTTTATTTCCCGCTTTATGGGGACAAGAACTTAATGTATACTCAATTTCAGCAGTATCTCTCGTGTTCTCAATGCAATTTACTGGCCTAGCTAGCCAACACCAATTAATACCACTTTGGATTAATTAAATACTTAACTTTGTTTTCATTAAGTCTAAAACTGGTTGAGTAAGTAACCATAAATATAATACGATAAATCAACTTCCAGTTTCGATTGGTAAGTTCGAACTTTTTCAGCCTAAAAATTTTAAAATTTGATAAATTTCTGTTTCCTGGAAAAAAAAAAGAATCACAATATTTTCATTGTCAACCGATTCTTAAACAAAATTTTTTACATCCACCGGAAACACGGAAATTATATCAAAAACAAAATCGCTTACCAACCAAAACGGAAATTAAGCATTTATAAACTAGTAACTTTAAGGGAGTACATGAAATCTTATACTATAATACGAGGAATTGGACACAAGTCGAAAATCGCCCCAGAATTAATAAACTCCGGTAAACTTAGGGGTCTGGGGTTTTTGGCCACGACGAATCGATTGGCACAGGTTTTGAAGCGCTACGGTCAAGCAGTTCGGAGTTACAGATAGGATATTTTCAAACTTCATTAGTTCGCCATAATGGCTACTTTCGTGATGCCATCTGCTAAAGCTATAAGCCTCTGCTTAAGCTATAAATGTTTAGTTAAGATTTTAATTTTTCAAATTTAAATAAATTCAACCTTGCTTTAAAACTTTATTGAGTTTTACAGAAATGGTTACATGAATATTTTTTTAGTTCCAATCAGCAGACGATTTTAGTTCTATTCTGTTCATTGGCGATTTTTGGCGATCTTGAAAATTTAACGTATGGTTGCTATACCTAACAAGTTGAATGAAGTATGAAATGGAATGTTTACCACATTTTGACATTTTCGTTGCTTTTCAACGAAACGCCAATTATCAATTACATTTCATTTCCTATGACTTTTAAAACTTTACCTTTGTATAGAATAGTTCCCTTTATAAACTCTAACTTTGTTTACAATGGTGCACTTTAACTAATGTGACCAGACGTCCCGCTTTTGGCGGGACAGTCCCGCTTTTTGTGTTACTGTCCCGCGGGCCTAATGTCCCGCCAAAACGTCCCGCTTTTCTGTAAAAGTCCCGCAATGTCCCGAAAAACGAGGAAATTGTAAATAAAATAGACTTTTTTTTAATGAATAATCGTTGTAAAACGCTATAACGTCGTTAGAAATTGTTAAATGAAGTTAAAGTCATCAACAAATTGGTGGAGTATGGTTTCTGTTTGCCTGGAACCACTGCTGCTGTTGAACGCGCCTTCCTTATCTTTCTTATACCAAGTGTGTAATTGTGTGAAGGGACTTTTATGTGCATAAAAAAATACTTAAAAAATACACCGGGGGGGGGGGGGGGGTGATGGAGTGTCCCACTTTTTGATTTTGAAAATCTGGTCACATTAACTTTAACCGGTTATCTTTTCACCAATGGTTTCACAAATTTTCCTATGGTATGTATTGTTTTGATAAATCACAATTGAAAATTTAAATCTTCGAGTTAGCTTTGATACCTGTTTTCTCCGAGCAGAGCTCGGTCACCCGCTGGTTAAAATAAAACGAGCTCTCACCACCAACCTGTAGTGAACTCGTCGTCCGATGTTGAGGTCCTCGGCATCCTCCCGATGCTGCGCCAATAAAGATGTGCCGCTGCCTTCCTTGACCAGATCCGCCTGTGCTTCTCAGCATTGCACGGATGCGCAATCTGGGGTGCCCGAATTCAAACCACTGGACCGCATGTACTTCTCAGCTATGTACGGCGCGCCATCCAGGGTGTCAACTTCGTCCAGAAGGACTGCTAATTAGTTTAGCAAGAATATGTCGGAGATTTCGTTAATTAGGAGACAGAGACATAACTGAAGATAGTTCGTTTAATTGAACTTTTAGGTGACAATTTTAAAGTTACAGATATGTATAGAATATTAATGTAAATCAAAAGGCCAACATGGCCGCTCCACCACGTACTCCACAAACTTAACTATCTCTTACAAGAGTTCGTTACTTTCTGTCCAAGCACCAGGTGCTCACCTCTTTTGTCCGTGTCGCGGGCCAAGTCTGGCGCGCGTATTGCCCGATTTGGCGACCGGATCTTACAATTCTTGAAAAGCTTTTCAAGTTTTTTTGAAGCACTAAAAATATTCCAAAATGCAACTAGTATTTTTTGACGAGGCGATAATTCTCAAACGTCCAAATTCTCACTCTTAAATAATGTGATGTGTATTTCATCCTTTTGAATGGTTTTTTTAATCATGGATTCTACAAAAACGTTTTCTATAGTGTGTAAAGAGAGTCAATTAGAGTTTAAAAACAAAAAAAAACTTATTTTAATCACAGAAAAACATTTAAAAATATTGAAATTCCGAAAGGCGATTTGAAAGTGTGTGAGAAAGCATTTAAACACGACATTAAATTTTTTTTACATACTACAGTCATGTAAAAATATGTGATCAGGCTTAAAAAAATATATATCAATCAAATCAACAACCGAAGCAAAATATGTTAAACCTACATAGTGGGAATTTGGACGTTTGAGAATTATCGCCTCGTAATTTTGTGGTAGTTTTTTGCTCTCGCGCGTCCAATGCGCGTCCCGTCGCGTCGTTAGCATTGGAAGTCACATGATCCCCCATTACCCTAAGGGCCTTTTCACACGGAGTACCTTGATCATGGAACTTCCATAGAAATAACATGGAGAACCGCTGTAGAGAATTGTTCATTGAATTTTTTCGTGGAAACACGAAAATCGGTAAACCGGTTTAGCGGAGAGATATAGGTAGCCAATCAGCATCAAGTACAGCTCTGACGTCTTGTTGGCAAAATCAAGTTTGCCAAATGGAGAAAAATCTACTTTTTGCTCGCCAATGTTGATTTTTGTAGTTAGTACTCCTTGTTAAATCGGCTTGTGGGGAGCCTTCTGGTTAAGATCTCGTTATCGTAAGGTCTCGCGATCGTGTCTATCGGTACCACTGAAGACCCACCGAATATGCGGAGTAAGTGCTCGTTAAATCTGTTGGAACCGAAAGTCCTGTGAGTGGTCATTGCACCTTTTCCCACGGGTACAGGTCCCTGGAGACTATTTCCCTCCCCTTCAGGGACTTGTCTAAATTGTGGAAATGGCGCCGCGCGATAGATGACAGCATCTGTCACGTATGTGTGCGTGTGTGTGTTGTGCCTGTCTTACATGAAGGATTATAAGCGGGTCTCTGACCAAGCACACAATCCTGAAAATATATGTATACCAACCAACCAATTCCTACACGTGATAGCAATTTGTAAAAATATTGAAAAATTGAAAAAACTTGCCAAGACTAGTAAATAAGTATCATTGACAACAACCCCTCCAGGAACGTGTGACGTCAGAATCTTTGCAGGTGGACAACCCTGTCCAAGCAGTTCCGTGCACAAGGGATACCGTGTGAAAAGGCCTTAAGCACTGCAGGCACAGAAACCGGAATATATATATATACCAGCCAACCAAAGATGAAAAGGGAATTCCCCGTTTTTTTTCTCAGCACAGGCACACACTACACTCTCACATCGTGACATCACTATTGCGATTTGAATTATTGTGTATGGGAGTTTTGGGAAGTTTACGCTTATTTTACAAATATGAGCAATGAATTCAACCCTGTTTTGTATTACTTTAATCTTAAATCCAGGTATGATTACCCTTAGGTTAACTTTAGGTAATTTATGTCTTTATATAATCATATAAGTGGTTTTTAAATATAGTTAATTGAATGTTTTAATTTGACTCTGATATTGTTGATTGACTAGAAGTATTTTTAATCAATTAAGATTTTGGTATGTTTTAGTAAAAAAGTTAAAAAATTATGTTGAATATTAATGTAAAAAATATGTTTGAAAATAGAATATTGATGTAGTAAATATCTTTGAAAAGTTTGAATGTGGAATTTTTTTAACCCATAACGCGAGTATCATAATTTACACCTTTCTACCGAATGAAAATGCTAACTTAAAAATTTGATAATTTTTTTCCTCCAAATTTTTGTTCTACACATAAATTGTTCAGTACTTTGAATGGTCTTCTGTATTTTGAAGTTAGTTTTCCTAAAAAACTTAAGCAGAAAGCTTGTTTTCGCATGCTTTCTATTTTTATAATCATTGTTAAGGAGTTAATTGTAATATTGTGTATTTTATAAATAATATGTTGCATAATTTTTTTCATTTTAGGAAACCAGAACCAGTAAAGAAAGGAGTTTGGGTTAGTTAGTATTTTCTTGCAAATTAGTCCATACCTAATTTATTTTTGATGCACCTTCTTGATGTTTATCTTTCAAAGGCTAGTTTACTAGTTGGAGGAAAAAAGGATATTTCCTGTGAAGCAATAAAAAATTTAATAATAAAAAGCTGATCTATGCATATTTCACTAGTTGCAATGATTTTGCAGTAATTATTGTAAATGGGAATGTTGTTTTTCATCTATTACATTCCATTTTGAAGTTTTAGTTAATAATAACCCTCATAGGTGACGGTACTAAAAGTGTATTCAAAATTAAAGAGTGAGGTTATTAACTGTTGCGAAATTACGTTTTTGGCAGTATTCAAAGTATAATAATATTAATACTAAATACAAATAAATTGTTTTGAAAAATTAATTGTAGTTAAAAAGGGTTATTTTGAAATCTATTTAGTAGTTTTATAGTCATTATTATCAAAATTGGAATTTTGTAGTTGGTTTTTGTAATATGGAAAAAAAATTAAAAATTGAAATTATTTAAATTCTAATGCAGTTAATTTTTTTTCAGTAATTTTCCCATAATGTATGAGTATTAAAGATTCATATATATTTTTTCGGGATGAAAAAAAAATATTAATGCATTAGAGCAGTGGTTCTCAACCTTTTGTAGGTAACGACCCCCCTAATGCCACAAAATAACTTCACGACCCCCCCCACCCCCTCACCCCTTGTCCTACACATGCTTTGCTCTTTATTAAATATTATACTTGGGTATTTTTTTATTTTACGATGGCTGTCCCGTGGGAAGGTTTTGAATAAGTTATTTGAGCTGCGATCTGAACTGTGATATTTTTACAAGATGCTAAACCAGAAATGGCCGGATTTTTTTTAAGCTCTCCAACTTGGTTGTTTCAACTTTCATACTTAGCAGACATATTTATGCACCTAAATGAGCTAAATACCGAGCTACAAAGTCGAAATGTAACAATAATCAAAACCCAAGACAAAATTAATGGATTCATAAAGAGACTGAATGTTTATGCTGCTAAAGTTAAGAAATCTAATTTTGAAAACTTCCATTTACGTTACGAATTTAAAAGTTCCGACAAGCACAAGTTTCTCATTAGCTTGTTGCAACGTAACGTACTACAATTAAAAATATAAAAAAAAACATAAAAATGTTGAAGTGTAAATTAACCAAGATATAAAGTAAAATAATGTGTGATTTTTTTCTTCTTCCGCTCCAGTTGTAAAATTATTGTATAAAACTTTGCTTAAATGTTTTTTTTTTGTTTTTAAAAACCTTTTTGCGACCCCTCTAGGATCCCTTCGCGACCCCCCAGGATCCCTTCGCGACCCCCCAGGGGGTCGCGACCCACCGGTTGAGAACCACTGCATTAGAGGGTTAAAATGACGTTTTAATTTCTACTTATTAGTTTTAAGATAACTATCTATTTAATTTTTCTCTATAGGGTTCTGTGAAAGAGTGGACTGATGAACACCCAAACGTGGGTGAGTATAAGTTTCTATAGCTGTTAATATTTTAAGCTATCTTTTTTTTTTAGAAAAATGTGTATTGAATAATATTGAATAATAACTGTAAGGATTAAAAAAAAACACGTAAAGCAACTTTAAAGAACGTGACTCTAAAAAATGTTATAATTTTTATGTGTGGCAACGTTGTTGAAAAGAAAAAGAAAATGGAAGAAGATTTGCTAAACGCTCCTGTAAATAGATGTTAAACCTAATAAATTAATTATAACGCTACCATCAGAGACTACTGAATATTCAAGTAATTCGTCACATATTGGCAGTTTTATTATACTTTTATTTCATTATTTATGGAATTTTTGTAACATTTGAGTAGTTTTTTTAATACTATTTTGAATTTATGGCCTTTTTATTTTCGTATTTTAGACTTTATATGTTTATCTCCTGTAAGTGGAAAGAAATTCTGAGCTATAATAATACTTATATATAGCTATTAAATACAGTATAATATTTTTGTTTAGATTTCATAATTTATGCTTAATTTTTATTTTATATACATAATTTTATGTATGTAAGTAATAGAAAGTAAATATAACATGCTGCAACAAAAGTTAAGAATTCTAATGTGTATAATGTCTTCATAACATGACATGATAGACCCTTTTCCTATTAACCTGCTATATAAAGGTCTTGTTTTAATAGAGGCACATCCACTACAACAGTGACAAATTATAATGTTCTTTATTGCATAACATAATAGACTTTTCGGATTGAATTGGTCTATCATCATAATTTAAAAAAAAGGAAATGCACTATCACTACAACTACAAAAGTGATTACATTGTCTTCCTATTGAATTTTATCAAATAATTATTGAATTTTCAAAAGAAAATAAATTAAACTAGCAAAATTAAGCATGCAATTGTTTAATATAGAATTATTATTACTGTGTTCGGGACCCTTTTTCTTGCTGAAAACAAATGCTGTGTGGAAGCAGGCTAAGCGCAGATTCTGTTACAAACCTAGGGGGCTGGGGGGCCCAGTTGGTTAGGCACTTGCCTAGCCTGCAAAAGGTCCCAGGTTCGGGTCCGGGCATCGCCAAAATAGCTGCCGACCTATAAACGGCCCGTGCAGCCAAAAATGTCCGACGAATAATACCACGTGTAAAGGAGTGTATGTTAAATATCCTTCAAAATCCTAACGCTGCGTACGATGTCGCCCTTAACGGTTGTGTTGGGTGCCTATTTAGGTGTGGCTCGTCACTTGACTGTGGTTCTAAAATACGACGCTCGTCGCCAATAGCCCTCGTGTAGCTCTAGTTCGACGATAATTCAAACTAAACTAATTATAGAGTGTTGTCTGTCTGGAAAACTCTTTCGGGGATATTTAAACTTTTTTTATTATTTATTAAAAATTATTTATTTATTTTATTGCTCAGTTATTATTCATTTCATATCAGAAAACGTAATAAATAATTCCAAGTATAGTGGTTCTTTTTTTAGTTTACAGTGAAAAATCCATAACAAAATAATCTTTTTCAAAACATAGGTAATTCATTTTTAACGATGTATCAAAGAAAATATTTTTAAAACAAAATTGAAATAAGCCTGAATTTTGAGAAGCTTTAAGTGAACTTCCTTAATAAAAATTTTAATTGACTAAAAGATATCCTACAACAGCAAAAATATCCAATATCCTCGTGTAGCTCTAGTGCGATGATATTTCAAACCTAACCTAACTGTTACAAACCTACTTGTTTACTTTCAGTATTTGGTCTCAAAGTAGCAGGTGTAGCTACAGTTTGTATTGTAGCTGCTCCAGCTGTTCTTGGAGCAGCTGGTTTCGGAGCAGGCGGAGTTGGAGCTGGCTCCGCTGCGGCTTGGGTGCAAAGCGTTTGGTTCGGAGCTGCTATTAATGGGGTCACAGGCGCAGCATTTGCAGGCTGTCAAGCCGCTGGTGCGGCTGGGTTAACTGTAACAGCTAAGGGTGTCATTCTGGCCGGTAGTGCTGCTGTTGTAAAGGCATGTGATTCTGTTGTTGAAAGTTTTAAGAGCAATGACTGTTCGAGGGAATAATTTGCAATTCTGCTTTTGTATATGAAGAGTACAGAGGGAAAAACAACTTTATTGCTTAGGGATTTTTCTCTATTCTTTTGTGCCTGGCAACAGAAAACCAGTTTGTCTTTCTGTTCTTCTTTTGTCGGTACAAACATGTGACTCATGTCCTCTGATCTCAAGAATCAGGTTTGCCGCAAGAGAAAAACATAGTGAGAAATCGTTTTCCTTTCACAAATTTAGGCGATGACTCGCTATTGTTGCCAAATAATCATAATGCAGTCCTATGCAATTAAGTTCTTTTTCCCCTGTACTCTTCATATGAGTCTTTCACAAAAAAGAGACAAAATCTGTTTGTGGGTTATATTGTAAGAAAATAGTTCAATGCTACTGCAATTCACATTGAAGGAAAATAAGTTGTATTTCACAGCTGTAGCTTAGCTACAGAGAGTTATAGAAAGATATTTTTTCAATCGTATGTGAGTAGATGGTAGTTCAATACTATTTTATCAAAGTAACTCATGGTAGAAATTGTCTTTTTTTTTGTACGTGAAATTTAGATTTAGCAGCATTAAATTTGAAAGCATTTACAAAAATTTTTTGTTTTGACAAAATATATAATATAAATAGATTTTCAAACAATTTTGTTTAATCTTAAAACGAAGCATTCAAACCTTTTCCAAATTGTTGAAATTGTTATTTTTTTATGATGAATATTTTGTAAAACATGCATTAAATAACCTTTCTATTTATGATACATATTTTATTCCATTCCATCAGAGGTTCAAATTAAAAAAAAAAAACTCATCAGTAATGAAAAGATCCAAAGTTATGAGGATTGCCTTTTATGCTCATATAAACTAGCAAAAGGTTTAAGCAAATCACAAATGTATTCTTTACAAACTCAATCTAAATGATGTGATGAAATTGCTTTTATATGCAAATGCTCCCCAATCCATTTTTAGGAACTGTATATTTAAGATGTATCATTTAATGTACTTGTATATCCAAAAGATGGTAGTTATAGTAGTAGTTAGTTTTTTGCACTACACTGTATGTATTAAAAATAAACATTTGCTGTATAATTTTTTTCTAGCATTTTAATTTTTAATGTAGTTTATAATTTTTTGTAACTTAAACTCCTGTGCACATAAACTCATGATTTTTATATTGGAATATTGATGCTTTATTGTATGCATATTGTGGTTTTGTATGTATAAATAAACATTTATAAATTAAAACGGAAATGCAATATTGGTTTTTTTCTTTTCACTTCATTCATAGTTGAAAACAAAGCCATTCCTTTCTGTATACTACTATTCTTTTTAAAATGTAATTTGAGTAACTTGTATACTTAAGTGAAATTGGGTGAATGGTTTTTCTAATTATAACTTAACGCCAGGGCTTAAAATTTGCATGTGTAGGTTTAACAAAACCGAATTGTAGCATCTCCAACACTTTTGCAGCAATGTCCTAAAGAAAAAATTGGGCATTAAGGGGGTTCAATACCCTCAAATCGGTGAAAAAAATCAAAACAAAAATTATTGGCTTAAAATACTATTACAACCTTTATTAATAATGTCACAAAGTATCAAGACGATTGGAAAACTATTTTTGACAATAAAAGCCATTTTAATGTCATGGCTTCGTAAGGAAATGGGTTAACAATAAAAACTTTAAACGCGTTTTTCTCAGAACTTGATTTTTTGAACTTCGATGTACCTTTTCTCAAAAACTATGCTATGTTTTCTCGTAAACTTTTTTTTATATGATGTAATACCTAGTATAGATTAATCTGAGGTTATGAATTTTAATAAAACTTAAGTGAAAAAAATGTTATGGGGCAAAAAAGTGAGAAATTTCATGATTTTTTGGGTACTTTAAAACTTATTTTATTTAAAAAAAATCTAACAGTTATTTAAAAAAAAACTTTTAACCTCAGATTAATATATAAGGTTGGTATAATACACACAGAAATTTTTAAGATGATCTGATCAGTAGTTATTGTGAAAAGTTACATTGAAATTGGTTAATTTAACATTACCGATATACAACATACTGAACCCCC
The DNA here is from genome assembly GCA_023701765.1 of Hylyphantes graminicola. Lineage (NCBI taxonomy): Eukaryota > Metazoa > Arthropoda > Arachnida > Araneae > Linyphiidae > Hylyphantes > Hylyphantes graminicola. Next base: position 18,894,498 of record CM043119.1, read on the forward strand.
TTAAGACAAAATTTAACTTGAGATAAACAAGTGTCCCATACTTTCGTTACTGGGTATATATGGGTAAGAAAATGTCCATAAAGGTGTTTTTTGTGTATTAAAAAAAAGTAGTTTATAGAATTATAAATAGATGGCAGCACCAACATATTAGTCTTTTGACGACGCAGTGGTAAAAGGAATCTATGGCAAGCTATATTATACTCAATTTTTGCTGCATTTTTAATTTGAGAAATTCTTACTTCATCCAATGTCATTGTTGAAAATTTTGAGATTATTTCCTAATATTTTATATAATAGTTGAGTAATACACTGCTCAAAACAATTAGGGGAGCACATGTTTTAAACCCTTTCGCTCCCAATGATTCCATTGGGAATCATCAGCTTGTGATTTTTTTTCTGACTAAGTTAAATTCGCAACTTATGCATCTTTAGATACATCATTATATGGAAGAATAACGTATTTTGAAGAATTTAAGATATATTTTTTTAATATTCATGAAAATATGAAAAATATGGTAAAATAAATTTCACTTTAAAACAGTTTTAGAAAATAAATTGACCCTAAATTTTTCATGCTTGCATTTTTTAGATGTTTAAAAATACATTTCAACTATTTTTAACAAAAAAAGTTTTGAAAAAATTATTGTTATAATTTATTAAAAAGTTATTATTCCATTTCCCCCCTTTAAATTTAAGTATTAAAAACTTAAGATTTTTTTCTCCTGTTTTTTACTATTTCATTTCGAATGCATAGTGAACCTATTTAACAAATTTCAGATTCATAGGATAAAAATTAAAAAGTTGGGAGTGAAGTTAAAGTTGGAATTAAAAAGTGCTCCCCTAATTGTTTTGAGCAGTGTACTTTCATTAAAAGCATTATAAAATTAAACTTAAATCTATAATAAACAATAGATGGCAGCACCATGTTTATGGTGACTGTTTTCCTACTAACTGAACCGAAAGGGGAAATGAAATCAATAGTTTAATTTATAGTGTGAAAAGTGAATATAATTAATATAAAATATTTTTAGTAGCACGAATCAATTTTTAATTTTTTTTGTTTTTTAATTTGTCAACTATTATTTTTCCTGTATGAAGAGAATAATGTAAGAGTGTAGGTACACAAATTAATTCCCAATCAGTTATACTCAATTAATATTTTATGATTATAAATGGGCAAAGAATTAATATTAATAAGTCTTCTCATCATAACATAGTACATAACACATCATCATAATCTTTCTTGCATCATTCTCAGCTTCTAAATATATTCTTAGATCCATTACGTATTTTAATGGACATATGTTACTTTAGAGTGGCAACAGTTCCAGCGGTATTGTTCTCATTCGTGTTCTTTCAGGAAATACATTTGTTTTTGTGTTGTGTGTTGGTTCTCTACTTGTTCTTTTAACGTTGTGTATTTTATTGTAAAGTTATTTGTAGAATAGTTTTATATAAATACTAAATGTAAAAAAAATCCTAAATACTAACTATCCTTGGTTTTAGTTTGGTTTGGTTGGTAGACATATATTTTCAGGTTTGTGTGCTTGGTCAGAGACCCGCTTATAAACCATCGTCAAGTAAGACAGACACAACACACACACATACGTGACAGATGCTGCCATCTATCGCGCGCCACCACAACAATTTAGACGGGTCCCTGAAGGGGAGGGAAATAGTCTCCAGGGATATGCGCATGGGAAGCTGCGCAATGACCGCCCGCAGGACTTTCGGTCCAACAGATTTAACGAGCACGTACTCCGCATATACTCTTGACAAACACAAATATCCATGCCTTACCGGGATTCGAACCAAGAAGGTCTAAAGACTAGCTCCCTAACTGTTGTGAAGCAGGGACGGCTTCTTGGATTTTACCTCGCATTGAGAGTGAAACCGAAACAACCAATAAAATCTTGGAAGCACAAGAATGAAACCTGGTAATTTACGTCATCTAAAACAACCCAATTGAAGATGATCCTAGAGAAACACGATTATCATCTCGGAAACGGCCTGTCCGTGGCCGAGTGGTTAAGGCATGAGCCTCAGGATTCAACCTTCTCAGGTTCGAATCCCACTTACTACCATTCATCCTATAAATCGGATATCTGTACTGGAAAGAGTAGAAAATCCAACTCGTGACGGATGGGCCCGAGTACACTGGGACAGACGTGCTCGTTAAATCTGTGGAGTCCAAAGTCCCAACGGCGTCAGCGTACGATGTCGCTCGAAGTTTCCGTTGGGTGCCTGCTCAGGTGTCGATCTCGTCACTTGACCAGGGTTCTAAATTGCTACACGTTATTGGCTGTGTTAAAGCTCCTGACGGAGGCTAGAAATAGGCAGCCGGAAACGATTACATTACATTACCTACCTCGGAAACTTTCGTCACCCCTGTTACTGAAAAATAGCATTGTTGACCTTCTTAAATTTGATTCATTTTGTTTCTAATGTTTTCCTTAACTCACGTCAATTAGGGCTCTGAGGAATACCAACTAGCACGGAAAGTGGCTCATTTGCGAAAACAAGTGGCAGAAAAGTGGGGTCAGTGTGACGCGATCTTATAAATTTATTATAAGAACTCTTATTGTAATTAAGGGCGAATGAGCTAGGCTGACAGCTGGTCTCCGAATCAAAGTGCAACTGAGTTTATCAAAAGAAAAAATTATTTTCTAAGCCACATTTCTCAACACCTGACACATTTGCAAACTTTGCAAGTCTCTAACTCCCGTAATAATGCTTAAAAAACTAACAAAATTTGGCATTTCGTATTAAAATATGTCATCGATTTGAAATATGGACTCAAAAAGTGGTGTTGCTATTGGAAATTTTAAAGTTAGTAACATTTTTAATATGCAGATGGCCCCTTATGAAAATTTTGTGTCATACAATTAACTCAGAATGTTAATTGTTCACAATGTTAAAAAGGTCCGACTCTATAGGGTGACTAACGTCTGAAATAATCACTAGTGGTACTTTTTTTTTTTTATTTCCACAGCTGTATACCAATCACTGTACTCGTTACCCTGTGCTGAAATTCAGTTTAAAATAGCAGATATATTCAATGTTAAATTTTGGTTTGGTTTGAATTATCGTCGCACTAGAGCTACACGAGGGCTATTGGCGACGGGCGTCGTATTTTAGAACCACAGTCAAGTGACGAGCCAGCACCTGAATAGGCACCCAACGCAACCGTTAAGGGTGACATCGTAAGCAGCGTTAGGACTTTGAAGTATATATAAAGTGCACTCCCTTACACGGGGTATTATTCGTCGGACATTTTTAGCTGCATGGGCCGTTTATAGGTCGGCAGCTATTTTGGCGATGCCCGGACCCGAACCTGGGACCTTCCGCATGCTAAGCGAGTAAATGTTTAATGGTTCTTGCCTTGATAGAAGTTAGCGATGGGTGACTAAATGGAGACAATATTTGAAACATCAACAAGGTTAAAATTGCTTAGAAGGGTTGATGTGATGACTTACCTACTCATCGCTATTGATACCTAATCGTTGAATACATAGAAGTAGTCATGTGGATAAAGGTGATCCGATTCACTACATTTCACAATTTGTTCAGGCATATGTGATTTCCCATTTTGTATACAACAAAAAACGATATCTTAATGACTGTTTTCGTGATAATGACGATTTAATGGTATTTGGTAAATGATCCGTTTGGCTCGTCTGTAATGTATAACATTATCTGTGTAAATACTAGTTTAGTAGAACGTCTGAGGTTTTATTTGTATTGATGAGTTTTGTGTGAATTTAACAGGGTTGTTTCCATATGTCTGCTGAAATAAGGTCTCTGAGTCAGTCTGAGCTTAAAAATGTAACATCAGTATTATGTGATCGATTTAGCGATGTGGAAAATGTCTAAGCCTTTAAATTGAATTCGAAATTGTTTGACTGCAAATGTTTCCTTACCTACAAATTAGAAATTTTCAATTTTCAGTTAGATCTAACATACACAAATAAAAGACCGCTACCTTTAAGGTCTTTGTACTTAAAATCTTTTCAAAGCTATTGTTCTTCAAGCAGTTTTTGTTGATACAACCGTTATATTTTAATGGAAATTAATTTAAGAATGTTTAAAACAAAAAATAATCAAAAATCCTTCTTTATAAAAAAAAAACCTGATGTACCATTACTTCGTTTGCTGCTCTGTTTTCTTTTATCCATTAAGAAAGTGTTTTTTTTTTATAAGAAATTATTTATAAAACATGACCTATTTCTTATTTATGCAATTTTAACACTCACACTTTACAGACAAACTTTTTTAATGCACAAAAATAAAAATAATACCGAATTAAAACATTCCTTTCGCTTTCAAATTTCAATGAAGAAACTATTTTTTTACCATTTAACAAAAAAGCTAGTAATTTTCTTCATTGAAAAAGTGGCATTTACTGCATACCGCAGTTTAACCTCTCATACTTTAGATGAGCATAATAAAACCACAAAACCTAATGCACCTTCCTTGTGAGACGCGTTTTATTCTAAATGCGTCTTATTCAAAAACCTTCCATGCTGAAAGCACCATGATAATTTGTTTTCCCAAGCTTTGTGGCCAAAGTCATTAATTGCTGAATTGAAGCTGTGGTGGAAATTTCAGGCTGTTTATTTTCAATGGGGAGTAGTCAGTGACCCCGACATTAAGTTGTGTAAGTGGTATATCCAGTGGTACATTACCGATGAAGAGTTTTCTTCCTCGAAGGCATCGACCGTTTAGCCAACCTAAGTGGAAAGTAAATGATTCAACCAAATAACAATTAAACGAGGAGAAGTCAGTGGTTTATAAATATGTGTTAGTGTTTAGTATGTGTAACATTAAAGTAATCAAATATATAATAATTGGCTTTTTTGTGTGTAATATGCTATGCATGAAATGCTGAATTGTAAGAGTCATAATTTAACCATTTGAAGGATCCTGATGCAATTATCGCTTGTCAGGTTTTCCAACAACGCGCATACCTTCAGCAAATTATCTTTTATAATTTTACTATATATTGTTATATTTTTTTAAAAAAAATCATATTAAAAAAGCTGTGTACTAAAGCACATCACATGTGGCTACAGATGTAAGTAGTTTTATTTAAATGGAAAAAGGTTCACAGCAAACAAGCACCAGGGAAGCAACGAGGAATAAAATACACACATAAAAAATGTCTCATCTTTTGCAAAGAAGTTTACAGTAATTGATTTGGCAACTTTCTTTGAAACTCTTGATAAAGGGAATATTTCACATGATGTAAAGCTCTCTTGTTTTCATTTTTTATCCATACTGGATTTCATTGGTTGCTTCGGTTTCACGTACTGCGATTTCATTGGTTGCTTCGGTTTTACGAAAAAAAATGACCGAAGAGGTTTTTTTCTATGCAAGCTTCTAAAAAATTTAATAAGTAAAATATTCGTCGAAAACTCGGTTTCGAATAACAAAACATAAGTTATTCCAAGCAACAAATGACAACAAGCCGTTGGAGCAACCCCGTTGACATCAATTCCCAAGCTTCTACGTGAGTCATAACGCATATGAAACCGCGGATATCAGATAATATATTAATGAAGATAAAAAAAAATAGTAATTATAAAAAACTTGGATCATGTGTATGCAATAGACAATATGTTTGAAAAAGAAAAATCGAAATGGCACATTCATTTTAGCATGATTCCATACACTTTCCTCATTCAATACTATATTCATGGTTATAAATCATACTTGTGTTTGTGCCCTATATCTTTCACCCAATGAAAAGGATAAAACTGTAACTATTTCAAGGCTAGGATAAAATTTGATATGGATTTGGAGTTTTTACCTTCGTATAAACATCATTTCGTTTCCTCTTAACCCATTACTTTTTATGGTGGCCATAAAAAAAACAACCTAGCAGGAATAGAAATTTCAGACTTAACATCGCTAAAAATTCAAATTCCTTGCAACGAGAATAGAAGATGCTCTGACAGTAATCGGTGTTCTGAACCCGCTTGCAGGTGGTTAAGAGTTCAAAGTATTGAAGTAGGAAGAAGCTTGTAGGCTTCTTTGCCGAAAACCAATGCAAATACCAGTTTGCCATATGAAGGTATTGATGGCCTATGGAATAGGCCCAAACAAGCGAATTATTAGGACCTGCATTAATGGACAAAGCCTAATCTAGTATCTAGAATTATACAGACTTTCCAGGTACAATACATTTTCGGGGTTGTTAAACGGTTATGGTATGTAATCATAACTTTTTTTTAAAAAAATTTAAGCTTCCTAAAAATATTAAGCCATTAGTAAAATCAATACAACTTTTCTTAAGTCAATGACTAAAGCTAATTTTAAAAGTATACGATGTCCTAAAGTTAGCAAATTTAATGAAAATTTACAGAGCTAACGAAATTGAGCACAAAAAGCAATGAGTTAGCTTACCTCAACATTTTCAAGGCCCAGGGGCTAATGAAAATTATATAAAAGCAGGCCCTGTTGGTTGACATTGGGTTTTACAATTTATTTTCAAAAATTGTCTTTTTTTAATTGGAGTTACTGATCTCTAATGAACAAAGCTAATGCTTCTCGTTGAAATACATAACATTAAATAGGTATTTTTTTTTAGTCTATCACATTGATTTGGCGTCTTCCAAATGGCTTCAATTTTTTTTGTCGCCAAGCTTCTCCATCTAATTTCTAACTTCAGGGTTCAAAGCGATATATTTTCGTATGAAACAGCCTAAGTTAGAAGAAAAATCGTTATGGGCAGTATGAAAAGTAATCAAAGTGTAAAGAAACGGTTTTGGTCAGAGTTCGAATGCAAATGTCATATTTTGTTCAAAGTTAATGGCTATCAAAATAAACGTGCGTTAGAATTCGTTACACCTTCTCAATCTTTTGTATTTGCATAATCTTTAGAGATTTGTAATGGAGAGGAAAGCGTGATAAGTTTGTGTTTATAACATTTTATCATTTGTTAAGATGTAAAGTTTTTTTTTTAACCTTTGGGGTTAATAGATAGAAATATACAATTCGACTAGCTTTTAACTAACTTTAACTGGCTCAGCTATGCTCTTAAAAACACCTCACAAGATACACACTTATTTCAATATTTTGATCTTTTAATCAGTTGTTACATTGAATAATATGCCAAATGAAATTTTTTAATGATGTTCCTTTTGCAGGCGTTAGTGATAAAGTCGCCAAAAATGTACAACCGCCGCCAAACGGACTATTTTCAATGGTATAAAACCTATAACTGTGTATACTGTGTTTTGTCTACAGGAAATTTCGTTTGTCGCCACAAATTCCATTTGGCGAGATTTGCACCCGCGAAATGGTAAAGCATAATTTTTTTAATCGTACATCAACTTAATTTTTCTCTGTATCTCATTGAAGGAAATAAAATTTAAAAAAAAAACATGCTTCAAAGTTTGTATCTCGTTTATTGATTGGGATGATTTAGATTTTGTATCTAGTTAATCAAGAAGATTATTGCAATAAATTTATTAAACTTTATAATAATAAATTTATTAAGTATTTTCAAAATCTTTTCTTTCATCTTTTATGGTATGATAGAATCTTTATCCGAGTATTCACATATATATTTATGACACATTTGATACATTCTTCAACAATGCATTTACTAAAATAAGACTAAATAAGGATGTAAAGAGATATAGAAGTACTCTATTCATATGTAATACAATAATATTTGTAAGTTAGTCAAAGCTGCAACTCTCGTTATAGTCAAAAATGATTTTGTTTTCATTAAAAGTCTCTTTTCTGAATCCAAAGGAATTTTTTCTTTCAAGCCAATTACTCGGGATAGTTTGAATATTTCTACAAACGGTTTTTTATGATAAAAAAAGCTGGCTTAATATAAAGCTGGCTCTCTATAATTCCACTTTTTGAAATTGGTTGGGATTTTTTTTATTTTTCCATTAATAATTGTATAACAAGTTATTCGAACAAATTTCAAATAATTATAGAGCCCTCTAAGCCAGCTATATTTATCATATGAAAATCCTTTTGCAAAATGACTAAATTAGCCGGTGTAATTTGGTTTAGAAAATTATTTTTTCCATTGGATTAACAGAGAGAAATAAGACTTCATTCCCTCTTAACTGAAGAGCTTAGTGTAAGAACATTTTTGAAGTGACATTTTTGAAGTATTGTACAAAAATGTTTGAAGTACACATAAGTGACATTTTTGAAAAAATTGAGATTTTTTTTGTCAATGAATATATTACTAACTTTTTTAACAATAACAAATTTCCGCTTTTTCACAAACTTTAAGATAAATATATATATATTTTTTGACGCTTTACAAGTTCCGTTTTCCACAGATCTGAGTGCAAACGAAAAACTTCAAAGCTTAGTTTCTCGTTTTCACCTTTTCGTCACTTAGCACGTTCTTCCACTAAGCTCTTCAAATATGACAATATTGAATTATTTTTCGTTCAATAATCGTTAACACTAATTTTTAGGAAAGAAGCCTAGACAACAAGAAATAAATGTATCCATTTCCATATGCTTCTAAAGTGCTATTCTTATTTTCAAAATTATTTTACTCCTGAAACTACCTTTCAGTCAGATACATCTCTTTCTAGGCAACCCAGAGAATAATACAAATGAGTGAGAAGCAATGACACCATCACCGATGTTTCTTCCGTCATGCACCTTTAAAAAATGATCAGAATCTTTCTGAGCCATTTCACTAATTGGCATATCTTGTGGAAACGAAGATATTGAGTATGATGAGTGTCTAAGTAAAAAAAATGGAAATACCTGACCTCTTTACATCTGTTTGTTTTCAGTAGGTGCAGAAAAAAAATTAATTACCCTTTCTTTCGGCAGGTGGCGAATTTAGATCAAAGTAACTATTGCGCTTATTTACCGCAATGATTCGACAGAACTGTAATGGACATGTTTCAAGTCTTGAGTGGCAACAGATATGCTGAATGAAAATAAATTCTTTTTTGGCCCCTTGGTGGCTGAGAGGCGTAAGCGACGAGCCTCACACCGAGAAGGTTCTTGGTTCTGTCCTTGTCCTAGCCATACTATAGACGTATTCGTGCTGGTAGAAAAATTCCTCTAAAATTCACCGGGCTGCCCGAGTACACTGCGATATACGTGCTCGTTAAATCTGTGGAGTCGAAATTAACGACGGCGTTAGCGTATGATGTCGCTCGAAGTTCCATTGGGTGCCCGCTCAGGTGTTGACTTCGTCACTTGACCAGGGTTCTAAATTACGAAGCGTAATTGGCTGTGTTAAAGCTCCTAAAAGGAGGCTAGAAATAGGCAGCCGGAATCGATTACATAACCCATTACTCATTAAATTCGTTTTTGAACCTTGTTTGGTGAATCAATGTTACGTGGGAACAGAACACCATCGAAACCCGAAGAACCGAAGAAAGTTCAGGAATGCAAGATGGAAGGAAATACGTCACCAGAAACAAACACATTAAAATCTGTTTGCCGTTGACGATGTAGCTGTTATTTTTTCTGCATTCGGGTTTACTTGTAATGATTATACTGAAAGGCTCCATAAAAAACTTAAATTTATAAACGACTCTACTGTTGCGTAACCGAAAGCCATCACTCTCTAAACAGTCAGTCATCTCCAATCAAATAATTTACATTTACACATGGTTTTTTTTTACCAACGCCATAAAACTTGAATAATTACTATGTCTCAGGTTTAAAAAATTTCGAATTGTTTGAAAATTAAAAATAATTTGTCAAAATAAGACAGCACCAATAATATATTTTTTTAAAGGTAGATTTCAGACATCACATCCAGTTTGTTAAGTCGCTAACATGGATTTGGCATATTCAAGATACATTTTTTGGCGAAATATGAACTTTTTAATTTGATTGAAACCTCAAACCATACACAGAATCAGATATCTGCTTTAATTAGCCTTATTTTTTATATTTAAAACGTAAATATGAGATTAAAGTGACACGTTTTGTTATCGATCCTCCACCATTCATAAGTTGTTGATAAAGTGACGAAACTATGAGACAAGTTTTGAATATTATTGCCTTCAACAAAATATGCCAAAGATCTTTCTTTTAATGGTATACAACTTGCAATGTGGGGACCAGATTGCCGAGTGGTTAGCATCGCAGGCCAGTAGTCTGCGCGCTGTAACAGGCGCGGGTTCGATTCCCGCCTTCGCCCTGAGTGTACGTTCTTTCTCTGTGACCTTAAAAACTCTTTCTGTGTCTGTCTTATTTGACGAAGGCTTATAAGCGGGTCTCTGATCAAGTACACAAGCCGGAATATATATGTAACCTCCCCCCCCCTCCCTACTTGTAATGCTTAAGTGAATTGAACAAAATGTCAAATTATTTCATTCTGTATTTATTTATGAGGGAAGTAACTTGCTATCAAATGTCTATCCAAAACTTGACTATTTTTACTTTTCCGGTTTTGGGTCCTTTTATGATTTGTACATGTTTTAAATCCATGATACTCCAATTCAGTGTTGGGGGCTGGGGAGCCCAGTCGGTTAGCACTAGCCTAGCATGCGAAAGGTCCTAGGTTCGGGTCCCGGCACCTCCAAAATAACTGCCGACCTATAAACGGCCCGTGCAGCCAAAACTGTCCGACGAATAATACCCCGTGTAAGGGAGTGCACGTTAAATATCCTTAAGTCCTAACGCTGCGTGCGACGCAACCCTTAACGGTTGCGCTGGATGCCTATTCAGGTGCCGGCTCGTCACTTGACTGTGGTTCTAAAATACGTCGCCCGTCGCCAATAGCCCTCGTGTAGCTGTAGTGCGACAATAATTCAAACCAAACCAAGTCAGTGTTGGTTAGATGTTTTTTTTTTCGTTAACATCGTTAGGCATTGTAGTTTGTATTGTAGTTTTTTTTATACAGAGTTAATTAGTTATACCAAGTTGATTGCTACGAGTTTTTATTGTACCTTGTTTTCCTTCGTGGAAAAGTTGCAGGCAACGAAGTTTTTTGTGAACATTTTTACTGCTTGTAGACTTCCTCCATTGTAAGGTCTGATACTCCCAGAGTTTTTTATGCGTCACACCTGACGTCATAACGTTAACTAATTTATCACTGTTATGCAAACAAGTATGAAGGGCACGAAGAAGGAAGAAAATATACATTTAATTACAGCATCATTTTATAATTAAATGCGTTGGTTAATGTAAAATTAAAAAAAATTCGAAATTAATAGTTTGGTTTTTAAAAAACAATTTAATAATCGCTGGAGCTCGTTATATGCTATTAAAATTCAAACCTTGTTGAATCATTTGAAACCTAAAAAAAAAAAAAATCGAAACAACCATTCAACATATGTTCTACATTTGTTGATTGTTTGAAAAGATGAAGCATTATTTATGGTTAAGTTGATCGAACGTATAATTAAATAGTTTTATATTTTTTCCTTATTGTTTATAAATTCAAGAAATACTTTTTTTCCTTAAAGTTTTTCAGAACGTATGATTGGTAGTTGGAGTCAGTAATTTGTTAATGCAATTTATATTTTAAATTGTAAGGGTCATGCACGGAAATTAACATAATGGTGAACAAACGTAAAGAAATTGTGTAATAGAGGAATTTGTGTGGAAAAGCAGTTTACAGAAAAATGGAGAAAAAGAATGTGATTGAAATTTGGAACTTTTAAAAAATTAAGATTTGTTATTTTAAATAAAAGTAGTAAATAAGAAGAAATGAAGTTTTTGTTAAAAAAATTTATTGACTCCCAACACCGACTACTATTATACAAGGATGTGTTTTTTTTCAGGTACGAATTCTTTTTTATAAGGAACAGATTTTTACAACAATAACTATGAAATTATGTTACTTCGTTATCTTACAGTGATGTATTATAATTATTCAATTTTGCAAAACCTTTTCATTAAAATTTTTTTATATTGAATTTAGTAATAGTAATTTCAAAATTAGCTGCACTTTTATTAACCCTTTCAGTCACAATAACAATTTGGAATCACCATTTTTGTAAAAAAAAAATCTAATCGTCTGTAGCCATTTATGATATCAAAAAGCACATCATTCGATTCTTCAAACTTTTTCTATTAGACAATATTTTTGTTAATCCCAATCGATGTCAGTCCCATATTTTTTTAAAAATTATGATCAGAAACATGATGATGGTGAATGGCATCACTTTAACTGAAAGGAAGGGTTACACCACATTGAAAAAAGCTTCATTTTCAGTTACACACATGAATTAAAATTTTGCTGCTCAATCTCTGAATTTTTCTTACATCCGGACGCGGTTTTCTCACCTTATGTAACCCATTGTTCTTTTGGACTTCTTTAAATTTCACTTATGCACTTATTCTTCATCACTTTTTTTATTCGTGTCAAACCCCGACAGTTAAAATTATTACTAATACCCCATTTCTGAGACTAATTGGGCATCAATTCAAAACCTCCATTCGTTGCGCCACATTTTCTTTCTTCCCATAATGAAAAGTTCAAGGATCAATTTTCTTTTTCGGACTGTGAATATGTTATTTGAATGAAGCGAGGGGAACAATGTGCCTTCCACAGTATGTCCCTGTTTCTGCTGCACCTGACAAGGCGATGTCAAATATAAAACCATCTTGTTCTGTTTGTTACTAGTTTCAACACTCTGAAAACAAAAGAGTGAAATCCACTCCAGTTGGAGAAGTGCATTTTCGACACTGGAAAGGAGTGAATATTAACTCATACTGAGTTAAAATCACTCGTTTGGAGTGATCCTGTTGGAGGTTTAACACACAAAGGATCCACTCCTTTCGGAGAAATGCATTTGCAAGACTGGAGGAGTGAAAATTACTCAAATTGAGTTAAATTCGCTCGTTTGTTTTAAGAGTGTATATGATGAACCGGCTCAGTGATTCGTCACATAAGCATAAGCCCAAGATTGCGTGTTCGAGCCCTGCCTACACTCTTAAAACAAACGAGCGATTTTAACTCAGTCTGAGTCAATTTTCCCTCCTCCAGTGTCGAAAATGCACTTCCCTATAGGAGTGGATCCTTTGTGTGTTAAACCTCCGACATGATCACTCTAAACGAGTGATTTTAACTCAGTCTGAGTTAATATTCACTCATTTCCAGTGTCGAATATGCACTTCTCCTGCAGGAGTGGATTTCACTCTTTTGTTTTAAGAGTGTAAGGCGGCAGATTTACAGGATTGAAAATAGTCGGCACGTTTGTCAGATGAGTGATTATATGGCATGTAAAAGATCCCTTGAATACCCATTCGGCTTGGGCTTTATAGGCACAATTATATATCAGCTTACTTTAACATTTACAAAGAGCTAAGATTCATTATGATTTAAGCGCCAAAATTAGTAGCGAGAGACGCCCAGATGGTGCCACAAAAAAATGGCTCTCGGTTCTGGAGATTATGCAAGGTCTGCAAAACACTTGATCAGCCAAAAGAAAAAAATCTAGAAAATAAAGTTTCTATGGTAACGAGTCTTACTTACAAAACAAATTCCCTCAAATGTAAATTTTTGAATAATAAATCTTTTGGGGCCGATGCCAGCAAATCAGACCAATTAAACTTTTAAACGTTCTTTGTCTGCTCGATTGATCAAAATGAAAGAACCAAGAGATGAAACAATTTTTTTTTCCTTCAATGGGGCTGCAACATTGGCGGTCAAGCCTTTGCAGACTCGGCACATTTCCCAGAACTGAGAGCCATTTTTTTGTGGCACCATCTAGGCGACTCTCGCTACCAATTTCGACGCACAGATTGCAATGAATCTGAGCTTTCTGTGGATGTTAAAATATGCCGAGATTTAATTTTGCCGAGAGAACCCAGGCCCAAGGGCGTACCCAGGATCTGGTTTAGAGGGGGGCAGGTAATGTTATGGGCCCCCATTTTCTTGGTTGGATGGGCCCCTTTAGGGAATTTTCCTTCGATGCACCCCCCCCCCTCCCCTCGTGTTTCTAATCTCATATGGTTTACTTACTACAATTCGCAGCAAGCAATTGATTGGATTTTTTTTATTATTATAAAATTTATTTATCCCACTAATTATAAACGGGGTAAATAATCACTAGTTAAATCATTTTTAATTACTAATTAAACCAATGGGAATGTTTCAGGTCATATAATGCTCTTGTTTGCATTTTTCACCAGTACTGGATTTCATTGGTTGCTTCGGTTTCCTGTAGTGCGATTTCATATATTCGTTGATTCGTTTTTACTCTCAAAATGGCCGATGCAGATGAACATGTTTTCGTTCCATGCAGACTTTCTTTGACATATGTTTTCAACAACCAATAGTACAACAAGAAGTTGGCATTTAAAAATTATTTAAATATTAAGTGAAATATTCTTAGAAAACTCATTTTCGAATGCGAAAACATAAGTAATTCCAGGCAACAAACCGTTGGAGCCCGTTAGAGCGGTTGCCAATCACGACGTGAAACTACCCCATTACCTTACATTTATTTGAACTGCAATTCCTCCCAATTACATTTTTCGGAATAGTTTTGTTTCAGCCAATTCAACTATTTTTTGCCAGAAGCCTGTAGTTTTTTCTAATAAAAAATTGTTTTGTGATCAAAATATATTCACAAATTTGTTTTCCGAGATTCTTAAAAGAAATCTGAAGTTTTCCACACTAAAAAATGCTTGGTAAAAAAATCTAACCAAAATAATACTATAACCAAATTATTGATTTAATTTTTTTCTTTTTTTCCTAATAACTATTCTAGCTTATATCTTTCAAAGTATCTTGCCTCATATTCATACTTAGGTCAAACCTTAATCTAAAACAAACCCTCGAAAAACATACCTATTTATCAAGCTCGAAAACATATAGACTTTTCAGAAAAATCCTATTTTTACTGAAATAACATAATTTATCTCTTTTATCATTTTCTTGTAAATTACATTGATTTTTACTATACAATTGTTTAAAACGACAAATATAAGAATAGTTTTAGGCACTAAATTTGTTTAACCAGTTTTTTGCGATTGATGCAACCAGTCTATGTGTTCTCTCAAAGAGGCCCTACACTCTTAAAACAAAGGAGTGAAATAGACTCCAGTAAGAGAAGTGCATTTTCGACACTGGAATGGAGTGACAGTGAATATTAACTCAGACTGAGTTCAAGTCACTCGTTTGGAGTGATCCTGTCGCAGGTTTAACATACAAAGGATCCACTCCTTGAGGAGAAGTGCATTTTCGAGACTAGAGAAGTGAAAATTAACTCAAACTGAGTTATAATCGCTCGTTTGTTTTAAGAGTGTATTAATAATTGTGCCATTAAAAAAGGCCTTATACTTTTCTTTCATTAGGTTTCTTTCATTTTCTAAGACTATAAAATCTTGCATCTTAATGTTGAGAAGCTAAATTTTGTCAGGAAATTTGGCTTGGTTTAAAACAAAATTCGGAACCCCTTTTATGTACATATAAGCCCCAACTCCACCCAGGGCCCTATCACCGAATTGGCAATTGAAGACAGAGGGCTTCTCCTTTAAAAATGTAAAGGGGCCCTCCAAATCAGCCCTTAAAATAAACCGTGCTATCACCTGCTGTTTTGCCTTACTGGTTAAGAAGGGTATTGGTTTGGTTTGGTTTGAATTATCGTCGCACTAGAGCTACACGAGGGCTATTAAGAAGGGTATTGGATTACAAGGGTATAGTAATTTGATATAATAATTACGTTGTCTTGTTTAATGTATGGTAAATGTAACCTTTAATTTTACGCAAGTTGGTAGCCCATTGCAAGTCTCTTTGCCCATTAGTTGTCCATGTTTTAAACTAAACGATGTATGGGGGCCTCAAATTCAGGAAAGACTTATTCACATGCAAAAAAAGTCTTGATAGGATTAGGGGGACCAGAAAGGCAGTGGGCCCAATTGATATTATATTGGGCCCAATTTGAAAAAAAAAAAGTACTTAAACCCCTTTTATACATGAATATACATCAATTGGGGGCTTCAGTGGGCCCAATTACTAACAAATGGCTAGATTTTAAAAATATGTAGACCCCGTTTTGCGTAAATTATTGGGCCCCCAGAGGCCAACTCAGGACCAATTGCAAAAATGTGGGCCTCAATTCGAACATCATTCGTGGGCCCCTTTTATATCAGATTATATAAAAGGGCCTCCAGGCGCAAAGTGGGCCCCTGGGGGCCGACTGGGAACACAATATCGATTTTTTAAATGCCTCTCCTTTTACATATAATATATACAGGGCCCCCCATAAGACCGGGGCCCACTTCACCCTTTCTAGAGGGGGGCAGCTGCCCCCCTCTGCCCTATGGTGGGTACGCCCATGCCCAGGCCGATTGGGCCCTCCAGAAATCTTTTACATGCCACATAATCATATGACATGCGTGCCCAGAATTTTCCCATCCAGAAAATCCGACGTCTCGGCCTTTGCTCGAGCCCGCGATCTTGGGCTTACGAGGTGGACACGTTTTACCTCTCACCTACTGAGCCGCCATGAAACAAATTTATGAACAAGTCTATAATAAAAGAACAGTAACCAAGTTGACTTGTTATTAAAAATAAATCTGAGTTTAAAATCCTTACCTGACGAGCCGCATTTCTAATTATCTTACAGACTCTGTGCTGACCTTTCTCACAAGCTGAAACGGACGGACTTGGATAATGTAAAGTAAATGCCGCCCTGTTGGGACGGTTGCAATATTTTTTTCTCTATTTAAACAATGACACGATTTTAAATGATATTCATCGCTGAATTTGTTTTGCTTCATATTATGCTAAATAAAAGGATTTATCGAGACGCAAGAGTTTGGAACAAAAGCAGGTATTGTTATGAAATGTATGGATTTTTTGTAAAGTAAATATATGAAGAGCTTATCTCAATAGCGTTGAAATTTCGTTTTTTAAAACGATGGTTTCAGATATTTGCATATAAAAGCTAGTTTACCTTTGAATGAAAACGAATGGTTTATAAGAGAGAGTTTTTGAAGTTTTATTTTGAAAGCACACTTTTTTATAATTCCTTGTTAACATTTTATAGAGAAAAAGTAGCTTCTCATGTATTTTTTCAACAGAAATATTTATAAATATTCAACCAAATGCAAGTAATTTATTCGTCAATTCCAACTTTTTATTTCAAACTTTATTTAAATAAAAAATGTAAGGTGATGCTATATTTCAAACGTTTATAGCCCAATGAAATTTAGCTATAATTTGCATTTTAAATGAGTAAAAAAATTGCTCGTTATTTGCAAGTGTTTAAAAGTGCTTACCTGAACTTCTAACTTTTTTTAAAAAATGAATTTATTTAAAAGTTAATTTAAATTACCAAATGTTTTCATAAGAATTTTTATGCAAACGTACGTTTTAAGGATATTTTTTTTACTATTTCTAAAAACATTTATAGGATGTACATGTGCACATCCTTTTCAAATAACACGAAAAAGTTTCGATAAAAAAAGTAAGGCAGAAAACATATTTTTGGGTGCACTCTATTCAGTTGTTAGTAAGCATTATTAGAAAAAAAAAACATGATTTCGATCCTTTTTTCCAAAATAAGGCACTTGCAAAAAGTTATTTTAGCCCCTAGTCGTTAGATTATATTTTATTGTACGCTTATCAAAAAATTCAATCCTTGATCCTAACGTTTAAAGGGGTTAAGCTCCAAAATAGCAAGATGAAAGTGACATTTTTATACATCATCACGTCGCGACTTCTTGATGATTTAGACACACAAACACCATATTCAATGATTAGGCCTTACATTTATAGGATATAGCTAAGTACATCCTCTTCAAATGACAAGAAATAGTTTCTATAAAAAAAGTAAAACGGAAAATGTATTTTTGGGTGAACTCTTTTCCGTTGTCAGTAAGTATCAATAGAAAAATAACAATATGATTTTGATTTTTTCCCCAAAATATGGTACTTACAAAAAAATCTGTTAGCCTCCAGTCATTAGATTACCTTTTATTGAACGCTTATCAAAAAGTTCAAACTATCTATCTGTAACCTAATAGTAAAAAAGGGTTAGCACCAAAATATCGAGATGAAAGTGACATTTTTGTACATCATCACGTCGCGACTTCTTGATGATTTTAGACATACGAACAACACATTCAATGATCAGGCACTACATTTATAGGATATAGCTAAGTACATCCTTTTCAAATGACAAGAAATAGTTTCTATAAAAAAAGTAAAAAGGACAAGGTATTTTTGGGTGAACTCTTTTCAGTTGTCAGTAAGTATCAATAGAAAAATAACGATATGATTAGGATCCTTTCCCCAAAATATGGTACTTGCAAAAAAATCTCTTTGCCTCCAGTCATTAGATTACCTTTTATTAAACGCTTAGTAAAAAAAAATCAAACACTCTATCTGAAACCTAACAGTAAAAAAGGGTTAACACCAAAACATCGAGATGAAAGTGACATTTTTTAACATCATCACGTCGCGACTTCCTGATGATTTAGACACAAACACTGTATTCGAGGAAATGAATGACATTCGATTGCACAAGATCCTTATGTATTTGAGCCCTGTAAGGTACTGTGATGACTTAACAAAAGTTCTTTATAAAGAAATTGGCACAGTCAGTTAAGTAATATTGTCTTTTTCTAAGAAAGGTAAATTGAATTCGACAAGGCGTATTTTGTCTTTATCAGTTAGTTTTGTTTGTTTACGAGTTTAAGATAGATGGATAGACGATTCCTTTAACCTAGTTCTTTTCATGTAACTTTTTTAGTGCTTCAATATTTCTTTGCACTATTTTTGGAATTATTTAAAATTCAGAAATCCTCTAAAATCAAGAACTTTGAGTAGTTCTTTAAACATCACATCATTTTTTTATTATGATGAATAACGAAACATAGCCTAACTTCGATGGATTGACTGTGTCGACGAGGATTTTAGAACGATAAAAGTGCAAAACTGGAGGTCGTCTTCCAAAACAAGATCAGAATGAAAGAAGATTATGAAGAAGGCCATGGCCCACAAAGGGCTGTCGAGTGTCGAGCCAATAAAGAAGAAGAACTATGCATCGAGTAAAAACACCGTATATCTGAGGAAAATCTTCGCGCGTGTAACTAGCTTTATTAATGTTCAGAAACACAGCGATGAAAGAAAAATTTCAACATTTAAACTTTAACGATAAGAATAGAGAGGTTATATAATCCTTTCTTTTCGTTCATCTTTCTTCTGTTCAAAATTTTTCCAAGAATGAACGTGATTTGAATTTTTTATTTAAAAAAAAAACAAAAGAAAAAATAATCCACAGTCTCAGCATTATGTCTTGACAAGTACGTCTGCTTGTTCCCAAACAATAGCGCCCGGGGTTAAAGTTGAGAGAAAAAAATTAAACTACGAAGAAGAACAATGAAGGGTTTTGGTGAAACGTTATCTTATTAAATACATAACAGGTCTTAAATATGGCAAACTTGAGGAGATTTCTTTTTGTTAAAATTATGAGAACGGATTAGTTTTTGCTAACGCTAAAATTTTGTGGAAGAATACTCTTTGTTGCCGAATCTTTTTTGGATACAGATTGTTGTTTTATCGAAAGAAAATAAATGAAAATTTACCACAATTTTACTCGTATTTGAAAAAGCCAATGCGCATATATATTCCAAAAATAACTTTTTTTCTTAGGCTGAAACAAATTAAGAGTATTCAAAAAGGAATGTTTTCTGAAGAAAATTCTGCATAATATTTAATGTAGACAAAATTTATTTTAAATATTAATGAACGATACATGAATTAACGCTTATATATTTTCTATTTTTTTTTATCAATAACCTCATAGTAAAGGTATTAGCGTGGCAGTTACGAGAACGTTCAGTTGTAACGTTACTATTTTTAATTGCTACATGCCTTGATTCTTTATTATTATATTATGTATCGCAAAATCGTTTTGCATGTGCTAAGTACAGTAAAAGTGCAGTGCGCAACAAGTTATATATTAAATTAACATAACATATTAACGATATTAAAAATTGGGATGACTCACTTTCACATAAAACCCGAAATTGTCTGCAATTTTTACGATACACTACAAAGTACAAAAAAGTAATAATTTCTGCCACACTTTACGACACACCATTGCAACAGGGATTCCCCACATTCCTTCTGAACATTCTTTCTTTATTTATTTAACAGCTTTACTCCTGAAAAGACGAAGAAAAGTCAGGAATTATACGACAATATATATAAAAAAAGTCTTCATAAAGCGTCTATTTATAACAAACTGACGTAACCTCGTCTTGCGTAGCTCTCCGTACCCCATTGTAGAGTACGTCCCTTACGCAATAAGTCCCTTCATTGTCACATTGTGGAATTGTGAACCTCATTGTTGTTCTCTTCCCCCCTAGTCGTGGGAATATCGCTATTGCCGTTTTGATTTTTTTTTTATTGTGCTCGACCTATTTTGTTGGAATCCCTCCCCTCCTGCTGAGTGCACTTCACTGTATTAGTTTGATAAAATTGCCATTGAAACTTTGATGTCGCCGCTCCGGTGGCGCAATCGTTAGGATGCTAGCCTTTGGAGTCGCTGGGGTCGGGCTCGAATTCCGGTCAGGCATGGATGTTTGTGATTGTGACCGTCAATAAATGTTGTTATTTGTCGATGTGTTTGTGTTGTAATTTCTTTGTGTGTCTCTCCTGCTTGTAAAAACTCTTTCTGTGTCTGTCCCACTTGACGAAAGCTTATTAACGGTTCTCTGAACAAGCACACAAGCTGAAATATATATATATGTACCTACCTACCATACATTGATGTTGAATAAAATTGGTTTGGAAATGAAGTTCGTAATGGAGATCTGCACTAATAAAGAAGTTTTGTTCAAACAGCACTAGTGGAACACAAGTAAAGTGCAAAAATAACAACATTACACTATTGTGTTGTTTCAATACAAGAATTTTGTTAATGACCAACTACGGTAAATTAACGAGGTTGATACCTTGAGCGAGGTCCAGTGCCTTAGTGGTAGTGCTTCGCATTGCCACGCCACAGGTTCGGGGATCGAATCCCGGATTGGGCGAGGTTGACCCATCCTTTCATCCTTTAAGTGGATTGATGAAATGGGTACCAAGACTACCAAGCATGCTTGGGAACTAAACACTGGGGGTTCCGCGTGAGGCTGACCACCTTACCGGGACATCGGCCTAGCACCCCAGAGCTCAAGGTCACGAGAGCTGAAATGGGCACGGCAGGCCTTGGCCCCACTAATGGCCTACACTTCCTCCGGAGTTACCATCAAGTTCAGGCTTCGTTGGAAAATGACATCAATCCTGAGGAATGGGGGTGGGTCCGCCTTCGAGAGGGTCTCCGGCCATCTATGATGCTCCAGGACTCAGCGCCTGAGTGCTTGCTTCATGACGCCTCATCCATCTTTACAAAAATAGCTGTGGGAGGGCATGTCCGTGCCAAAAAGCCGGCCTCAGGTGCTCAGCGATTCGCAAGAACTGCTGTGGAGTTAACTGCGAAACGTACAGGACGTGACTCTGGAGAAAGAAGAAGAATTGGATGACGTTGGCGAAGGAAAAAAAAACATAGTATGTACTCTCAAATTCAACTCTACACTCTTAAAACGAACGAGCGATTTAAACTCAGTCGGAGTTAATTTCACTCCTCCAGTCTAGAAAATGCACTTCCCCGAAAGGAGTGGATCCTTTGTGTGTTAAACCTCCTACAGGGTCACTCCAAACGAGTAATTTTAACTCAGTCTGAGTTAATATTCACTCCTTTCCAGTGTCGAAAATGCACTTCTCCAACTGGAGTGGATTTCACTCTTTTGTTTTAAGAGTGTACCCTCCATTCCACACCCCTCTAGTTCACCCGCTGTTTTTCATGAAGATGAGCCAAGGCCGTCCACCAAACGACTGAGAAAGTGACCTTGACACACCTCCAAAGTTGTGTCTTTAAAATTTTGGTTGGCGAACAGAGTTTACATATTTACATAATAGCATAAGTGTACACCCCCTAAAAAATAAAATCTTGTTTCTAAACTTCGATTTACATTGCGTTTCTTTTTTGACGAAGAAAAAAAGTTTTAAAAAATGAAATCATAAATATTATTGAAAGCATTTTTCTTTCAAAAAATTATTTAAAAATCAAAATATTCAAACCAAAAAAATATGCATTTAATCAATCCGAAAGAGAAGGGGTGCGATTTTTCGAGGTTTTGCTAGATGTTGGAAAAATTAAAATACATCACTTTTTAACAGCTGTAACTTACGTCATTGTGCAGTTAGGTGGAACTTTAGGTAGTTCAGTTTGTTAGGAATTTTATGCTCTCTAAAATGGCTGTAATGGCTAAGCCATTGGACTTCTAGTCACAGATTTATATTAAAAAAAACTAAAAAAATGTCCAAAAATTTCACGGTTTTTATCCTCTCCAAAGTTGTGTCTTTGGAAATTTTGGTGGGCAACCATAGTTTCCTTTTATTAGCATCAATATAAACCACTTAAAAGCGTAAAACCTTTGACCCCACCTTTTGCATCTGACAGACAATTTTTCTGAAAAAATGACTGGACTATGTTTCAAATTAACAAAAACAACAAAACTCAAATCAAATTGATAGGAGCGTTTCAGGGCGGTTATTCCGGGAACTTTTTGATCAGGTTAATATAGCTGTTACGGGACTTAAAAACGGAGTCCAGTTATCACTCAATGAAGCGATGCAATGAATGAAAAACAGAAAATGACTAAATATCACTGTCGTAAAAATGCTGAATATTTAATTAACATCGAACCGATCCTGTTACAATTTCAACATGCAACTAAATATACATATATTATCTTCCAAGTAATTCTTGCTTTAGATAGACAAACAACATTTCCTCAAAAGAACATTACACTTTCGAATACTACGTCATAAAAGTAATTAATTAAACAAACGAACCAGGTTAAAAAAAAAAAATTACGAGTATTTCCGTTGCAGAGAGTGAAAGTTGGCTAAGAACATTGCCACTCACGATCCCCCTTATTAGCTTCCAGAAAAACAATTCCATTTAAAGACGGTGTTTATCTATTTCGTGGTTTTCCAATCTGATTGTTCTGAAGCAAGTATGGCGTCAGCAGATGTGGCACAATAGCATCACCGAGTGCTTTGTTGACGAACAAATGTAATTGGACATGCATCAATGGCGATGTAAAAGTGTGAAGACCGCAATATGGTGGATTCCAGGGTCGTTTATTATTGTTATTATTGCAAAAATCTTCTTTAATTGAATGAATGAGTCATACAACCGGTATGGATATTGTAATGCACAGGTTTACATTGCTTGGAAAGTTAGCGTTTAGTTATTTTAAATTTAACTATTTGTCTTGGTTCACCGAAGATCTGCCATCCAAAGGCGAATGCTTAGTGGGAACCAGGGACATATGCCCCAACTCGAAGTTTTTTGCTTGTAACTTTAAAAGAAACTATTTATGACTGAGTAAATGCAGATAATTTATACATCATAAAGTAGTACTCAATATATATTAGTATTTTTCTGCAGTATTAACTGCAATAGTAGTAAAATTATTTGAAACTTTAGTTTTGGGTCATGTATCCCAATGCATAGAAAAAAATCCACCCATTAGGGATACGTGATCCAACCCAAAAATTTGGTATTACGACTTAAAATCATCAAAAAATTACCTAATAACAAAACTAATGTCATATTATAAAGTTTACATAGCTTTTAGAATATTTTCAAACAAAATTATTACTTTTTATTTTTATCACATTAACTATGTTTATACAAACGAAATAATCAAATTTTAAAGTAAATTCTGGTCTAAATACAAAATCGGGGCTATTTTTATTTTGCAGAGAAAACATAGGTGGTAGAAGAATCGCAACTATTTAATCAATATCTACTTGAGATGTAGTATCCATTTCAGGCCATTTAAAACATTTTCCATCGATTCTTTATGCATATTGAAATTTGAATTGTAAGCTCATTAAAAAAATTCCCTTGTACCTTCCCAACTAACCTTATAAACCGTAAATAACCCAGTCATTTACTTTTGGGACTCTCGTGATTTTTTAAAAAATGTACTTGGTAGACTTCTGTCTACTTTTGTGTTGTTTACTTGGGTCACATATCCTCAACTGGCTTGGGTCAATTATCCCTAATTGTACTTTTTTTTGTTTAACCCCAAAATAAAGACATTTGCAAATAATTACATTAGCACTATTGTGCACGTAACTGTAGTTAATAGCATGAACTAAACAAATCATACGATTTTTCGAGCTATCAGGCATTTTATTACGCATTTATATAAGACTTCTGAATGTAGTGTAAGAAGACATGTTTGTAGGTATAAAGTTGCTTTTGACACAGTTATTAACCGAAGTAGAGAGAACATCTTTACACGTGTACAACTTTGAAGACTGAAATTAAAAAAATTATATGCGTATTCAAGTAATTCAAGGTTGTTTCAGATAGCTAACATTTGTCGTCATTTCGTAGTTTTGATGTGTATGAATTATTTTTGGCTATTATAAAATTAACAAATTAATTATTAAGGTATTTAAACAGAACAAAGCTATTCTTACTTTATTCAAAAATAAAACTTTAATTTATTCAAGGAACTGAAAAGTCATTAAAAAACCATTGCAAAATTGCAGTCCTTTTTCATTCAAATAAGACATATTATGAATGCAAAGAATCATTGCATCCGCTTTCACTTATTTTTGTTCAAAAAATGAAAGCTAACACATTGTTAGCTTTCTAAATGCATTTTAATATGCACTGTTGCAACTCTTTTGAAATTTCTTTACGTGTATAAATGGTCATAAGAGTATGAAATTTTACGGGCTTTTCACGATAATGCTCTAAAATTTCCAACTGACGAAAGTAATGTGAATAATGTGCATTCATCTTAGATATTGACAATTGGTGTCAGGGAAACAGTAATTTAGGCGAGAATCGACAATTTCATAATGATAACTATTCTATAATGATAATAGTTTTCTCTCTTTAACGTCTTCCAAGGCAATGGTTACTCATATAATATTATTAGCATTTTCGTTGAAAGGTAGAGATAAAATGGGGAAATATTTCGTGTGTGCAAAATTATAGTAATTCGGAAGAAGTAATGGGATTTAAGTTGTGGTCAATAAAAGGAACTTTTGTGATAATGTGCAATTGATGAAGAAAGTATGTGTTGGTGTTTTTTTACTTTTAATTTAACTTGAAACTGGTCATAAATTTGTTATTAGTTAACTTTATCAATACATTGATTTTTTTAAGTATAAGCATTGAAAAATTGTTCATTGCATTTTAAAACCTAATTATTGCGGTAGTTTTTTTTTAATTAGTAAAGTGAATACTGAAACTTATAACTTGACTATATTTATGAAAAAAAAAAATGACTAATTGGGTGATCGAGTTCAGTACTTTATACTGAATTCAAATTCTAGTGTGAATCAAATTTTAACATACATAATTCCAATTATGAAACAAGGCCGCCCGGTGGCCTTAGGATGCTAGACTTTGGAGCTGCTGAGATCGGGCTCGAATCCTAGTAAAAAGCATGGATGCTTATGTCCGTCAATAAATGTTGTTATTTGTCTATGTGTTTGTGTCGTCTCTTTCTTTGTGCTGTCTCCTTCTTTGTGTGTCTCTTGTGCGTGTGTAATTTCTGGGGTTGAATACAATAGACCTAAGGTCACAGTGTTCGGCGAACTTGCCCCCCACCAAGAAAGTCATAAGTCACAATTACGATACAAGAAATTTATACAAATAAAATTCTATAAACATCTAATAAATAAATTTTTGTGACTAAGTATATACGTATTATTGTAAATATCAATCCATCACCTGTTCATTAGTAATTACCAGCAGCATCAACTACACCTATTAACTCAAACCACATCTAAAACCAGACACAAAGTTGATTCATGAAAATTAATTCAATCCTGACCCTTCTTGTACCAGATTCATATGGATGGAAATCGAATTTGTTATACGAGTTCCATCAAATAGAAATATTTAGGTTTCCACCTCGGAGATACAAACACCGCCAGAAGACCCTCTATTAGTAAAACGATTCGAAAACAAAAATACTGGGCGCTCTACTACCTGCGAGCCAGAAAGCTATAACAAGAAATTCATCATTACTGAAGAAGAAGAGCGTTATTAGAACGCTGACCCACTAACGGCATTGTTTGTTTTCATTCCCGTTTTCAATGTCACGATCAGAGATGGCCGACGGACAGAAATGCCGAAAACTGGCTCTAAAGTTACTTGCATTCTTTCTGGAGACCTCCATTACAAGAGCTTAGCCTGAAGCCCCTTAATAGAGCGCGCGCCCTAAGTCACGTGACCCGACGACGGCTTCCGGTTCCCAGAAGGGTTGAAGTTGAAGTGCAGCTTATAATCGTTTTTGTGGTGTTTAATAAGTTCGATACTGTTTCGAAAGAGCACTTCTAGTCATGCAATTACAAACAGGGCTGAACTGAATTATCTGCATTTCCACTGCCTAGAGTGTATGGCGATGGCCCTTTTAAAGCGTATGGCGATGGTCCTTTAGGCAGTGGTAACAGCTTTGAATAGTACTTAAATTTTGCAAGAATGGTACAAAATATTATGTATTTGCTTTAACTAACCCTTCAAAATCCACTGCCTAAAGGGCCATATACTTTAGGCAGTGGATTTTGATTTTTGGAGGGCTATAGTTAAAGGAAATACCCAATATTTTGCACCATACTTGAAAATTTTTAGTACCATTCGGGGGAGGGGGGAAAGCTATTAATTAAAGGAATGGAGATCCCTAGGTTAGCACTTATGGAAACCGAAATCAAATAAAAGGACAATATTGGACGTATAGGACGTAAAGGATAATATTGGACGTTTCACTTTTTTATTGCTAAAGTGCATTGAGTCTTAAGTACTTTTGTTTTGGTTAAAATACATGTGAATTTTTTTATTAAAAAATTCACACGAAAAAGTAAAATATCTTTTAAGCCGCCGACCCGGCAGAACAACGGTTAGGGAGCTAGCGTTTGGATCTTATGGGTTCGGGTTCAAATCCCGTTAAGGCATGGATGTGTATGGTATGGTATGGTATGGTATGATACATATATATTCCAGCTTGTGTGCTTGTTCGGAGAACCGCTTATTCGTCAAGTGGGACAGACACAGAAAGAAATTTTACAGTCACAATGAAATGAATAACACATAGACAAATAACAACATTTATTGACTGTCACAAACATCCATGCCTGACCGGGATTCGAACCCGACCTCAGCAGCTCCAAAGGCCAGTACACTAACCATTCAGCCACCGAGGCGGTAATTCCTACAGGTAGCACTCACTATCATTTTTTTGTCAAATGTTGTCAAATTATTCCCGTCAAATTAAAAGAGCGCAAGAGCCACTTTCCTTTGCCTCTATATATGTTTTTACTTTTTGTATCCCACTTATGCATTCATTTCCATGGATCGCACTAACAAAATTACTAATGCAGGGGTTTCTCCTGCAATAATAAATTTTAAAATATCTGGAAGCTATATACTCAGACACAACCGGATTTCTCTTATGTAAAAAGTTTTAGGCTAAAGTAAATCGTGGCCCACAAATAGATGATTACTTTTTAAAAAAAAATTCTAAGTGGTCACACTCAGGGATTTGATTATTGCTTAGAGTTTGATGATTGATAGATGGGATGCTACTTGAGTAATTTGTAGGCATAAAATAAACTTTGAAGGAAGAATAACAATTTAAAATAAACTTTGCAATGTTTTGAAATTTCTGATGGTTAACCGCGAAGTTTTGAAGAATTGCTCAAAATTCCGCTCCAGTGCATGCAAGTGAGAAAGACTTAAAAAATATATATGTAGTATAGATTGCATAAATAACAAAATTACTTCCATTATGCCGGGTTTTTTTTGTTGCATGGTTATAATATACTTCTATAA
Organism: Hylyphantes graminicola; assembly: GCA_023701765.1. Classification (NCBI taxonomy): domain Eukaryota; kingdom Metazoa; phylum Arthropoda; class Arachnida; order Araneae; family Linyphiidae; genus Hylyphantes; species Hylyphantes graminicola. The sequence goes on from CM043119.1 coordinate 18,922,334, forward strand.
AACTTTTAGATAGAGTTTTTAAAGTTCTGAACGAAATGCCATATATGTTTTGGAAAAAAAATGGAACGTCACCTTTTTTTGATAACTCATTTTTGATTTTGGTCACCTCATTTCCAGCCTTATAAATCCACATTTTCATTACAAAGTAAAATTCGCCAGCAATTTCTTTCTAAAATTAAATATTAAACATATTTATGCAATTAATTTTTGTGTTTATTAACCTGTCATCGATTTACATGACAATGAAACAGAACGATTTTTTTTTCGAAATAATATACTTTCTCTGAGAAAGAAATTTTAAATTATTATGTTCTTGTAACTCTTTAAAAAAATAGATCTCTACGGTAATCAAAGAACAATTATAATTTTATCATGTTTATATAGCATTTTAAACTTTTCTAATTGATGCCAGAACAGTTCAGTGTTTTAAAGCCACCAATAGAATTAATTATCCAGTTGGGCTCGAAATGTATTGAAATTGCGGAAATGAACTATGTTTTAGTTTGAATCATTGAAAGAAAAGCTCCAGGCTTCCTGCAGTTCTGAAGGCTATAACGGTTGCATATCTTCCTGAAATCCAGCTTCATTTGTCATCAAACAAACTTCCACCATATCTTTTAGACATACCAAACCATTACCAATGTGCTTTTACATGCTACTTTCCATACCCCCCTGAGTGTCAAACCCATTCTATTACCAACTTCTGAGTGAAAACTAGATGCTTTGTATGTGCGTTACCGCCCCAGCATGGGGTCCTATCCATTAAAGAAGGTGAAAACGACCCCCTTGGAAATCTAACTACTACCCGGGTAGCGGGAAAAGGGTACAGCCCTTCTCAATCAAATTCCTAGCATTCTCAACAACACCCTGCTTGATGATGATGATGATGGGGGGCTTTGAGAAAAGTTCGATAAATGTTTTCGCTCCACACTTAAAACGAAATTTGGTACACTCTTAAAACGAACGAGCGATTTTAACTCAGTCTGATTGATTTTCACTCCTCCAGTCTGGAAAATGCACTTCTCTTTTTGGAGTGGATCATTTGTGTGTTAAACCTCCGACAGGATCACTCCAAACAAGTGATTTTAACTCAGTCCGAGTTAATATGCACTCCTTTCCAGTGTCAAAAAATGCACTTTTACAACTAGAGTGGAATTCACTCTTTTGTTTTAAGAGTGTAGCTTTATAAGTTTTAGTAATGCAAGTGAGTTCAATAAATGGGCCGCCCCGGTGGCGCAATCGTTAGGACTCCAGCCTTTTGAGCTGCTGGGGTCGGTTTCGAATCCCGGTCAGACATGGATGTTTGTGACCGTCAATAAATGTTGTTATTTGTCTATGTGATAATCTTTTCTTTGTGACTGTAAAAATTCTTTCTGTGTTTGTCCCACTTGACGAAAGCTTATAAGAGGTTCTCTGAACAAGCACACAAGCTGGAATATATGTGTACCATACCATATCAATAGATGGACAGATTATGAAGTTAATAAAGATGCTAAAAGTAAAACAAGGTTAAATGTTAAAAAATATTTTTCCAATAATTTAAAAATATTAAATTTTTAATTTTTTTTAAATGAATTTATATTCAGGTATTGACTTGTTTCAAGTGACGTAGTTTCTTTCAGATTTCATTCCTGAATTACTTTCGATAGGGGCTCCGATTGGTGCTCTCTTCCTAAGTGACATTGATTGACAATTGACTTTTTTATGGAGCATTTCTGTTTTACCCAGGACTGTGACGGATCTATTCATTATGACCCAACGTACGCTAACTGTTCGTATAATGTTACGCTTACTTGTAGCTTATTCTTCGTACAATTCTTCATTTTATTCTAAATTTTTTGTTGTAATTATATTCGAAAATTTAATTGACACAATAAAGGGGAAATATAACATAAGAACTTTGGCGGACTTTCTTGTACAACACTAGTTGAAAAACTTAATAAAAGAAAGGGTTGGCTAAGAATTTTTGCTTCGACTTAACATGTTAATTAAAATAAGATCCAATTCTATTTGACTTCCATTTAAATAAATATTTTCAAAACCTATTTTATTGTATAACGGTAAAAAGCCACCCACAACACATTGGATTCGCAAATAATTTATATGGAACTGTTAACATGCGCTGAATTATCTTCTCCATAGCATATTTATATTTACCCAACTTAGGTTGACAAGCAGTGTAATTTAACTAAATAATCCTCTTACTTCCACTGTCGACCTCGTCCCACAAAACCAAACACTGATTTCACAGACTGACTTGAATCTTTTAATCCATTTCCTCTCGTATATGAAGGTGTTGCTTGTTGTACTTAAAGAGCTTTCATGAATAATCGCGTGTAAAGAACGAAGGGACCATTATGAAAATTATCCTCTTGTATGAGAAGAAAGTGGAGCACATCTGGGCTAATAAACGTGTGATATACATTTGTAATCCATTGTCATGATTATGGGATATGATGTGCCGTTTCCGATGTAAATTGGCCTATTATGTGATCCAATATTCCTACGTGAGTCATTCCACGTCAAATCGACCAGCTCAAAATCTTCATGTCACAGAATTCAATCTTGATTTTATTCCAAGTACTAGAGACAAATTTATTAGACACGTATTTTTTGTTTTTTCAAAATTTTAAGAATTAAGAAAGTTATGATTTTTTGAAACCGAAAAGTTAAGCCTAACTTTTTCTCATTTAGCATTGCGGTCTATGGAAAATTTAGTATTTTCGAACGAGTATAACTAAAAAGGGTAACCTGGGAACAACTAACACATTTTTGTATGGAATACTATTACTAATGGTAACATTTTGGTAAAGTGCACTGTTGTTCCCAAAACTCCTTCTACCAAAATTATTTTTTAAAAGTCAGAGGAGAATAACATTAGTTCCAATGGAGAAATTTGTACAATAGGTTTGTGTTTATGAAAGAATATGTGCAAGCGACTATATTTTTTTAAATGAAGTATTAATATTAAAATTTCTCATATGATAGCAAACATTTTTTAAATTCTTCGTGTTATTGAAAAATTTAAGTCTTTTCCTCCTTTCAAATTGTAACTTATATTTATAATATCTTTTTATTTAATATAAATATTAATTGAAATTTCAACGGTTTAAGGGATTTACATTTTTCAATAATACAAAGTGTTTAAAAATATTTGCTATGGTATTTCAACAAGGTATGGTATTTTAACACGCTTGCACATATTCTTTCATAAACACAAACCTATTGTACCCATTTCTCCATTGGAACTAATGTTATTCTCCTCTGACTTTTAAAAAAATAATTTTGGTAGAAGGAGTTTTGGGAACAACTGCGCACTTTACCAAAATGTTACCATTAGTAATAGTATTCCATACAAAAATTTGTTAGTTGTTCCCAGGTTACCCTTTTTAGTTATACTCGTTCGAAAATACTAAATTTCCCATAGACCGCAATGCTAAATGAGAAAAAGTTAGGCTTAACTTTTCGGTTTTAAAAAATCATAACTTTTTTAATTCTTAAAATTTTGAAAAAATAAAAAATACGCGTCGAATAAATTTGTCTCTAGTATTTGGAATAAAATCAAGATTGAATTCTGTGACATGAAGATTTTGGGCTGGTCGATTTGACGTGGAATGACTCACTTTGAAAATGTGTTGTTTACAGGGGTATAGGGTTGATGATACATATATATTCTGGCTTATGTGGGGTATAGAGTTTATTGGGGTATAGGGTTGATACATATATATTATTGTGTACTTGATCAGAGATACGCTTATATAAGCCTTCATCAAGTAAGACAGACACAAGAAGAATTTTTACTGACAGAGAGAAAGGAAGTACACCCAGGGCGAAGGCTGAAATCGAGCCAGCATTCGTTACAGCGCGCAGACTGCTAACGATGGTCCAAACCACTCTGCCATCCGGGCCCCTATGTGTTGCTTTGTAGGTAAAGTATTTGAATATTTATGATAATTGTTTGTGTTTTTTACAATTTATCGAATAATGTGCATTTTTAGTTGCTCATTAATAAGAAATGCTAATTTGTAAACTGAAATTATTTTTGAATAAAATCAACATGGTTAAAGCTAACTTATGTTAAGTAAACAAAGTTTTACAAATTTAAAGTTAATTAGATATAACATAGACATAATAATAATAAATGACAAATGACATGGAATGCCCCCTCTAAAAGGGAAGAGCATAGGCTTTATAGCCCGTTACCCCACTCATCAGAAGTGACACAGGCACAAGGGACACACATAGAAAGGACGACACAAACACATAGACAAAAAACAACATTTATTGACAAACACAAACATCCATGCTTTACCTGGATTCGAACCCGAACCCAGAAGCTCCAAAGGCTAGCTCCTTAATTTAAAATTTAAGTATATTTTGAGTTCAAAACTAATAACTATATAGTTCAAAACTTAATTGAATCTAACTAATTTCAAATATTAATAATGACTTCATAAATTAAACACTTTAATGCAATTTACTTGTCATTTTATTACATCAGTAACAATTGTATTAAGAATATGGTACTATATATAATTAAGAAAATGTTTTTTTTTCTAATTTAATACAAATTTCGGCAAAGGCATTTCGGCATTTAACAAGATCAACTGATAAATGAACTAAAGATTCAAGAAATAAATTGATTGTTTTGAAATTAGTAAAAATATAAATTATCTATAACATGGTTTGTCTTGCTTTTAAGTTGAATATAAAAATTCTAAAGGATAACAGAAATATTAATTATGAATAGTTGTAATGACTATTATTTAAAAATCCAGTTCTGTTGTATGAAATTAAGTATGGGTAATTTTCTATTGTTTTGCATTCAATGTGAAAACTGGATGACTTTCGCAGAAATACCACAATCTGTTTGTGCTTTAATTTTATTAAATTTTTGATCATAAATATACGTTGTCCAGAATGTTATTACTTAGTAGCGTGAGAGTTTCAGTTTGTGAAACATCTGGTTGGTTGGTTGGTTGGTTGGTATGCATATATTTTCAGGCTTGTGTGCTTGCTAAGCGAGCCTTTTATAAACCTTCGTCTAGTAAGACAGTCACAACACGCACACACACACACTCTCACTCACATACACACATATACGTGACAGATGCTGCCATCTATCACGCGCCACCTCCAAAATTTAGACATGTCCCTATAGGGGAGGGAAATAGTCTCCAGGAACCTGTACCCGTGGGAAACTGCGCATTGACCACCCACAGGACTTTCGGACCCAACAGATTTAACGAGCAAGTATTCCTCATATACTCGGTAAGTTTTCAGCGACCAGGACTCGATCGCGGGACCTTCCGATCCGTAGATCGAGACACTGGCCACAGGGCGCCTCACAGCCATTGAAACATTTGCTTCTTGGAAATAAACGAATTTCTCGTAAATATTTTTCCAGCCTTGAAGTAAAACCTTGCGCGATGAAAAATTTAAATTATTGTAATGTAAAATAATGTTTGGTTTCGTTTAGACCATAATTTAATCTGTAAAAGCAAATACAATACAATTTTAAGAAGTAATTATTAAGAAAATATACCAAATATTTATTTAATATCTATCATTTGTGTGTTATACTTGTTTATTTACTTTATATTCTGTGTTGCGTCTAAAAGAGGAAATACATAAACAGAGAAAAACGATGCTTCAGTTTACATTCACTGTTCTCCTTTGTTTCGAGAAGTATCCCTAAATATATTTATCCTCGTTGTAAATTACACAAAAGTGTGCTAATTAGTACGTTATCTTGATAGAAGAAGATAGCAACTTCTCAACGCCATGATACGTGTGTCAACAGGTATGCACTGCACGAAACAAACTTACAATTAAATTTATTTGTTTATATTTATAAAGAGGAGTTCCATACTTTTCTGCTTTGTAATTAAAAACAATCGTAATTGGACCACTAGGATGTGATGATTTATTTTTTAAATGCATATTAGTATTCTTAACCTATGTGGTGCATGATCCTTATGCTAAATATTGATATATTTTTTTTATTTATTTTGCTTTGGATATTGATATTTTTTGTGATATGGATATTTTTGCTGTTTTAGGATATCTTTTGGTAAATTAAAATTTTTATTAAGGTTTACTTAAAGCTTCTTAAAATTCAGGCTTATTTCAATTAAAAAAATATATATTTTCTTTGATACATCGTTAAAAATGAATTTCGTATGTTTTGAAAAAGATTATTTTGTTATGGATTTTTCACTGTAAACTAAAAAAGAACCACTATACTTGGAAATATTTATTACATTTTCGATATGAAATGAATAATAACTGAGTCATAACATAAATAAATAAATAATTTTTAATAAATAACAATAAAAAAACGTTAAATATCGCTGAAAGAGTTTTCCAGACAGACAACACTCGGTAATGTCTTTCGAGGGCTGTGAGGCGCCCTGTGGTCAGTGTCTAGATCAACGGATCGGAAGGTCCCGCGATCGAGTCCTGGTCGCTGAAAACTCACCGAGTATTTGCGGAGTACGTGCTCGTTAAATCTGTTGGGTCCGAAAGTCCTGTGGGCGGTCATTGCGCAGTTTCCCACGGTTATAGGTTCCTGGAGAATATTTCCCTCCCCTTCAGGGACATGTCTAAATTGTGGAGGTGGCGTGTGATAGATGGCAGCATCTGTCACGTATATGTGTGCGTGTGAGTGTGTGTGTCGTGACTGTCTTACTTGACGAAGGTTAAAAGCGGCTCTCTGAGCAAGCACACAAGCCTGAAAATATATGTATGCCAACCATCCAAAGTCTCTCGCAAATCAATAAACTCAAATTCATTTACATAAAACGTCATATCAAAATTCCAATTTCAATCAAATTGATAAAGAACCTAGATCATCAATCTAATTGCATTATTACATTCAATAAGTGACACCAACTATTCATTTGTACTGCGTAATCAGATGTCCAGATAAGCATTAGGAATTTACATAGCCAATAAATTAGACTTTATCCCTTGGTCATCGGCATGTTTAGTCCAAAACAAAAGGAGCCCGGGCATTAATCAAGTCGGAAGTGACACAGTGACCTTTGTTCTCGTTAGGGTTGTATTGTAAACACCTTTGTGTTCTATTTAGGAAACATTTACTCATATTCCTTTTTTTTCGTTAACCCTCTAATGCATGAAGTTTTTTTTTTCATCCCGAAAAAATATATATGAATCTTTAATACTCATACATTATGGGAAAAATACTGAAAAAAATTAACTGCATTAGAATTGAAATAATTTCAATTTTTAATTTTTTTTTCCATATTACAAAAACCATTTACAAAATTCCAATTTTGATAATAATGACTAGAAAACTTCTAAATATATTTCAAAATAACCCTCTTTAACTACAATTAATTTTTCAAAACAATTTATTTGTATTTAGAATTAATATTATTATACTTTGAATACTGCCGAAGACGTAATTTCACAACAGTCAATAACCTCACTCTTTAATTTTGAATAAACTTTACTACGGTCATCTATGAGGGTTATTATTAACTAAAACTTCAAAATGGAAAGTAATAGATGAAAAAACACAAATTTGCGAGAGGGAGGTCTACTTTAATATAATAAAGTGGATTATGTAACTTGTTAACAAACGGTAACAGTATGCACTAGTTAGAGGGTTAAATACCTCTATGGGATATGAAGGAGGGCAACAGTGTAAAGTTCGTAACAAGGCATGAGATTTAAATTCTGATTTTCAACACATTAATTTAAGTTGCATAAATGAAAACAAATTTACCGTTGTAAATATTTTAAAATAGACTCGTCAATTCTTAAAATTTTAAAGTTTAATAAAATTTATAGTTTCTGAAAAATGTAAGTGTTCATGAAAAAAAAAAGTAAATACTTTGTCGGGCTTCTACATCTGAATTCCCAGGTTGTTGAACTTTATTAAAAAAAATTGTGTTCATCAATTCATCCAGCTAAAAACCGAATATTTTGAAGTTTAAATGCTTTTTTTTACATGAGGTTTTAATTCTATGCTATTTTGAAGAATAATTTGATAACAATTTTTATTAGATCTAAAGGTATCTTTAAACTAAAGATTGTTTAATGCACCTTAATCTAACTATTATTTAAAGGAAGTTTAAGGTAAAATTAGACAAAGTATGCAGATGCAACAAAAAATAATAATTTTCCTCTCATGAAACTTATGAAGGCCAAAGCCACAAAGTTTAAATATCCAAATAAATTTCAGAAGAAAAAATCTTATTTACACTAGAACTTCATTTAATAAATTCAAGATAAATTAATAATTGCACAGTTAAAATAACGAGTGACAGTATAAAGTACATTTTTCTTTAATATTAAGTATATCATGGCTACCTTCGTTCTCATTCAAGACACCGCCATTTTCTTGCAGTAAGCCACTAATACTGTCACTCTTTGCTACCTGTCTGAACAAAACGCATTCTTTTTATAACTCTGAGTAATCTAGGTTAGTTCATTAGAATTAGTGACAGCAGCCCTTTGGGTTTTTCTTCTTCATCGCTTACAAGATCTTGAAATATGACACCGGATCTCTATCTCTTGGACTGCATGGAATATAATTTGGACATTGCGTAATTGTTTTTACTTGCCTTGGTGTATTTACTGTTAAAAATATCCTTAATTTTTTTATTTGACATTTCAAATAAGATGAAGAGTACCCTAAGGAAAGGATAAGCAATCGATTTCATTAGTCAGAAAATCGGTTAATCGTAAAGTAAATCTATGTCCAGATGTTTTATCACAAAAAATATTTTAACTACTGATAGCTAATTGATGAGTAAGAAATGAAAAAATATTGATCTGTATTTAATTAAAAATATACTCACAAAAGGTAAGGGTATTAGTGGGTAAAAAAATTATACACAATAAAGGTAAAAGTAATGATCATTTGATAAATTATTTAATCAGGAATAAAAATATATTTGAGTCAATAAGGCTGGAAAAACTTTTCATAGGAAAGGTTTAACTTTCATAGGATTTTTTAAAAATTAAATTACTTATTTTGATAAAACAATTAAGAAATTTAAATTACATTTGAGACTTCGGAAATGGGCTTGTTTTAACACTTTGCCACAAAAAACAAAAGTACCGATGGATTTGCAGTTCGGAGCGCGTGTCCTTATATAAACCAATGAGCTGTTTCAACACGTTGTCAAAGAAAACAAAACAACCAATGAAATCACAGTATAGAGAGAGTGACGTCGGAAGAAATATTCCCAAAATAATCTACAAATCTAATTATAATGATTTTATCTTTCTATGCATGCAAACCAGCAAGAGATAGGCCAGTGTCTGCATATTGCATGTCGCATGATTTTTATTCATATGAAAGAATAAAGAACCGCAAATTTCCTTCGAATTGTTTGCGATGTTTTTGGATTCTAATCAGATATAAACATCCGTGAAGTGATTTCAGCTAATGACAACTCTTTGCCAACCACGATGGCTTAAAACATTTTTCTGTACTTCTACCTTTATCTGTTGTAGAACCGGACACTTGCCCCATTGTTTGGAGTTGCTTGTTCAACATAATGGCGTTTAAAATATTGTTCTGTTATTTCATCTACTTTATTTCGATGCTGTTGTTGGCAAGTGGCAACATAAACAGATGGTGGCGTGGAACTCCGCCCTTGTTGCTATGACAACCGGACCGGGTGCCGCTAAAATGTAATAACGGGTCAAGTCTATAGGGGAATTTCCCTTCACGGTTTCTCCTTTTAAGATTTTATTAACATAAGAAGCGTGCACGGAAAGTTTTTTGTGGATTTACATGTTTAAACATTTTGCGATTCAAACGATTCCCGCATTGTTCGACACCATTGTGTTAAAGCATCGAACCTCGTCCAACTCGTTCGAACTGCATTTGTGGCTTTCACACACAATGGCTAATGCATAATTCATTCATTTGTAAAATGCTTTTCAAATCGACGATGTAAGAAAGTTTTATTATCAGCAAAACAGCGAGTAGTATTCAGCCTTTTTCTCACTCTTTGATAGAAGAATTTCCATAGATAATGAGCTGACATGAAAACTATCTTTACTTCTTGTATGATAGCACATAAGTTGGCGAAATTGCGATTTTTTGGGATGTAATCTGAATGAAAAATTACTGCTTTTGAAATTTCCCTTTCAATTTTACAAAAAGAGCATTTGTTGTTCAAAGAATGCAAATTATTTATTATCATATTCGGTTCAGTTATGTTTCTTTTTCATGAGTAACTGAGCCAGTCTATGTGTTATCAAAGAACACGCTTAAGATATTCCTTTAAAATTGTTGGAAATAAAAATATAAGCAAATTAAAATCTCGGGAATTTGCCTCGAAATATTTTGATTAAAATTAGTTTTTCGAAAATTATACCTTTAAAATAAAGATATGAAACCATTAAGATACTCCTAATAGGCCAAAGAAGGTGATGATTGTATATTAAATTTTTTTAATTGATGCATTTACAAAAAATAACTCAAAGTGGAATAACAAGCAAAAATTAAGAACAAACTAGTTTATAGTTCTGATAGCACATAAAATATGTTATTGTTCCGATAAATAAGGGTGTTTGTATAACTTGAAATTCTTTTCTTCCCCGCTTCGTTTGCTGATAGCTAAAACAAACCGAAAGGCTCTATTTTTGACGTATCTCAGACCATTGTTAGTTCGAAGAAAACGCTAATTAAGCTTATTGCACATTGTTATTTCCTTCCTACCAATGAAAACACAAATGCCGGTCAGTCGAATGGCGAATAATTTTATGCGAATTATTCTGAGCAATAAAGCTCGAAATTGCAAAGCTGGACTACTTTATTTTTAATGAAATAAGGAACCTGGGATTTTATGTATTCTTCTTTAGTTCTTCCTTACGAGGGACAGTCGAGGAATTAAAAAAAAAACTAGGACATGAGAGGCTTTACCTAGAAGTTGGTTTGTTTTATGTGAATGCTTTGCTTGTTGGAATACGCATTCGTGTTGAATTTCTCACTTGTAGCCTTATTTCCTTAGTTTATAGCGTGTTTTCTCGAAATTTTATTGTCTGTATCCTGAAACGCTAAGCCGTTAAAACGAGGGATTTACAAATTACCAATGTGTCGGGTTTACTTGAGATCGTTGTTGTATAACAGTTATTGAATCATAATGCATTCATAGTGTTGATCAAGTTATCCATATTATGCTGATGTTTATCAACAGTAGAATTTTATAGACCTATTTATAGTATCAGATTCAAGATGTAGCTAGAAATAAACGAACCATAAAGTTCTTTTGATAAAATAAAAAAAAAACAATTACAATTAACTACGTGTTTATAGAACTATAGCCACAATAGGTGGGGCATTAATACAAAGCATCCCTAAAGGCTAAAAAGCTTATAGCCATAACTTGCTTTTAATTAAAAATATGATAGGAATTAATGGCAATTTCTATTGGTATTAAAGGTGTACCAAATGCTCCAAGTACGATATAATTTCATGAAGTTTTCGGCACTTAGGATTTATCTACATTTTATTTTATTGGATATTAAAGGGAAAAATAAACGCAGAGAATTAAAGACACTGGCTTTTATAAAATTCTTCGATTAAAATCTTAATAATAATAACAACTTGCAGTACTTGTCAAAATCATTGCGTCACTTAGGTTCGTTTCGTATAGTTTATATTTACTACTTAATGATATCCACATAAGGCCAAAATAATAACTTTTTTTTAAAAGAAAAATTATTCCTGATGGTCATAAGTACTGACTAAAACCTGTCCTGCTTAACTTAGGAGTTCTGTTTAAAAAGTTTGCAAAATATTTTTCAAAGCAATTAAACAATAGTTTTCATTGCTTATGTGGCGAATATTTAACCGGTATTAACCTATGAAAAGTAGTGAAAAGTGAAGTCAAGGCTCTGACAAATTTAAAATGGATTTTATGCCTGACCGTAGTAGGAAAAATATAACTTACTGGAAATATATATTGCTATAATGTAGATAAAAAACGCTTTTGCGTGTCATTAGTGAATTACTCCTTCTCTACACTCCATGCCAACCTAACTTGGGTAAAAACAAAGAGTAAAAAGGCAGAGGAAAAAGCGCGATTGGTCCGTTAGTTGGAAACTCTTGTAAGGTAATATTTACATACAAAATAATCTGAATACAATTTAACCAAGATACACTTTCCATTCTGATAAAAGTGCCACATTTTCTCAAATAATATTGAAATCTGTTAGACCTTAAACGAAATTAATGTTTTAAACATGTTTCCTGGATGGATTCACACATAATTTATGGAACTCTTTACATGCACTGAAGGATCTTCTCCATAGCACATTTCTATTACCCAACTTAGGTTGGAAAGGAGTGTATATAAAAAACCGCTTATGCGTGTCATTTGTGAATTACTCCCTTCTCTAAAAACTCCATAGACTATTTAAAGCAACGGATATAACAAGAATTCGTTTTCCATTTCTTGAGTTTTTCCGGTCAATGAAACTTATAGATAATTGAGAATTCTATAATAAAATAAACATGTTCAAATTATTTTTCGAAAAATTATTTCTGGAGATATTGTACTTCGAATTGCGTGCATCAGCAATAAGTCACCTTGTGGGCTAAGGCGTGTTGCAAAACACCAACCAAAGGTGACATTATTCTTCACTGCCAAGGTTAAGTGAATCACTTGCGGTCATTTTTGCTATTTTCTTGGTGATGCCTCGGCTGATAGCATCCTATCTCCGATACGTAGTTCTTGTTGGGCAGGGCCGGATTTACCAATAGGCCCTATAGGCCCGGGCCTAGGGGCGCACAGGATTAGGGGCGCAAAATTATTCCGCCAATTATCCGCATTTTTTTTTGCCTAGAAAATTTCCATAAAATTTTATATAGACTACAATGCATGTTAACAGAAAATCCCATTCGCCTTCCTCGTATAGGTGACGCTGGACGGGCGAATCTTTCGCTTATAAAAAAAAAACCTATAAGTCTTATGTTTTTATCAAGTGGCTTTCTGTATTTTTCTTCTTTGAAACGCTTAAACTAATGTGGCCAACTAATAATAATTATAACTCAAACTGGCTTAAAACTAATTTTAATTAATTACTCGTTGTTCTATTTATTTATAGCTTTTATTACCACCAAAAATATAGAAACAGCTGATATCCCTCGTTTATTTTTATTTAATTATTTTACTTCACGAGGAATTTAGAATAAAATACAAATTATTATTTCACATGGTCACAAGATCTTTCTAAGGTCAAATTTCTCCCTCCTTTACAATGGTTGTGAAGAAGACAGGGAGGGAAGTGACAAAAAAAACCGGGGCCCGCGGGCCTAGGGGCGGCATAAACATCTAAATCCGGGCCCTGTTGTTGGGTGTTACACAAACTTCGAACGAGGTGACTTTTTATGGCGTTCTGCATATAGGCGTTTGCACAAAAAAATAAAGTTAGTTTTATGTTTTTGCTATGTAGGCTGCACAGGTTTTGGTCACAAAAAAAAGGTTTAGAGGAGAGGAGTGTGGTATTTATGAATTTTTATTTGTTTACTTTTATCATTGAAGACACTTCAATGGCTACTAAGATCGTAACCCATTTTATTCGATTTAATTTTGATGTTACTGGCATGCAGCTACACTTCTTAAACATAAACGGGTTGAAGTGTATTTAACTCAGTCAGAGGTTTATTTTTCACATCTTTTCAGTGTGTCCCGAAAATGCACTTATCCTATTGGGATGTTGGGATTTCACTCTTTTTGTTTAGTTAAAACTCCGACAGGATCAGGATCACCTTTCCAAACGAGTGATTTTAACTCAGTTGCTGAGTCTGCTGAGTTAATTTTCACTCCTTTCCCATGTGTTCGAAAATACACTTCTCCTGGATGAGTGGATTTCGCTCTTTTGTGTGTTTTAAGAGTGACTGTTTTCTACTGAGGAATTTGCGCTGTGTAGTATCCCATTAAAACCGCCCGGCCCACCGGCACATTGTTTAGTGTACTAGCCTTTGGAGATGGAGCGCCTGCTGGGCTCGGGTTCGTTCGATATGCCGAATGCCTGTACATAAAGGCTATGGATGTTTGTGGCATTGGTCAATATATGTTGTTAATTTGTCTATGTCTATGGTTTGTGTCGTCCTTCTTTGTGTGTCTCTTGTGGCTGTCTCTTCTGGCGAGCTGGGTAATAAAGCCTACACTCTCCCTTCTAGAGGGCGCATTCACTATCACTGGTCACAGAGAAAGGAATTTACACCCATGGCGAAGGCTAGAGGGGGGGGGGAATCGAACAGACACCGTTTACAAGCGCGCAGTCTGCTAGTGTGCTGGTCTAAAACCACTCTGCCATCGGGGCCCCTAGTGATCATATCTATGCGCATACATCCCAGGGCATCATCCCCTGGTGAGGACAGAAAATGAAAAACTTATCTAATTAGAAGTTCTTAACTGTGACCCAAGTTTTCACATTTATTACCTAACTATACTCTACAGAGTTGGCGCTTGGAGTTTGACGCTTGAGCAGATCCAATACGGTAATGCACATAAAAAAAGATGGATATTACTACCGTGTGTGACCTTTAAGTACTTAAGCTTTCTAATTAAAAAATCTTCCGAGCTATTCTCTGATGCCTAAACTGAAGAAAGTGGCATGGTTCACGGTTTAGTATCAGCCGGTAAAAAAAGTCTTAGATAATAATTCTAAGATTTTTTTTTTCATTTGCTTTGTTGGATTTCACTTTCCCTGGAGTGATCAGGCAATTTCCGTTTCCGGATGGGTGACTCGCCGTTGGTCATGAAATGGAATATAAATTCTTTTCAAAGCAAAACGCAACAACGTACATGGTTTTAGTTTAATTATTGCTTGTGTAAGGTTATTTTGTTGTAACTTAGTGTTGCCTTAGTAAGTAGAAAACGTGCCAATGTTCACATTGGTTTGGTTTCTAGCTAGCTGTTTTATCTTATCGACGTTTTATTTTTGTTTTATTTTTGCCATAGCGGGGATATGACTCACCAGAGATATTGGGAAAAAACCTATCCCTTATCCCATTAGTAGAGGGTCTTTTCCTTTCTGTACGTTAACTTTCGAACGTTTTATTTTAAATTTTATTGTACTTTTTATTTTTTTCTTTCTATCCAATCAAATTGAATCTACAAATTGCTTTGCCAAAATAGCCAATTGTGCACTCAAACAATCAATCGTATCTTCCACATAGCCAATGATATCACAAATCAATTTAAAAAGGAAATTAAAAATAGAATATTCTAGCTGGTGATGTAAATAAATAAAAGTTCGTTTAAAATATATTTTCTATTAGGGATAATTGTATATTAGGTATGTATATTCAAGATAGATTTAATATATATATTTAAAAATATATATATATTTTATGATATATATATATATTATTTATATATATATATTATATTATATATATTTGATATATATATATATAATATTATTTTTATATTATATTTTATATATATATATATTTAGATTTTATATAAATATATATATATATATATTTATTTATATATATATATGTATATATATATGTATAGATTATAATAAATTTATATATATATAGATATAGTTAATATATTTATATTATATATATAATTTATATATATATATTTAATATTTAGATAAATTGTTTTATATATATATATTTATATAAATATATATAATATAAATATATATATATATATATAATATAATCTATATATATATAACTAATTCTTAAGCGTTCCTTTTTCCCTTTAAATTTTTATTTTTTGAAGAATTACATGCGGCTTCATTTAGTTTCTTTATGGAATAACTAAACTATCAAAATAGAAATAATTAATAAGATATTGGATTAAAAATAAACAGCTGTAATTTACGGTTGGTTTGGTTTTTGGCAGTGGAAGGAACTTGCTCGCCAACTGTCGGTGACGTTAATTAATTAAAAAGATTAATGTAAATCGAATAAGACAATATTAAAATTCTTAATTTATTGACAATTATTAAATACTTATAAAACTTGGATTCAGAAATTTTCTAATTTAAGGTTATAGGCAATTAAAATAATTAGCCACTATCTAAAAATACCCTTGCTCCTCGGGGATTTTAAAGTGTTGGAAAACTAAGAAAACCCACACTCACAAACTGATTAATATCATAAATGGTTTTATTAAGCAATAATACAAACTCTATAAACGTTGACTTTTTGAAAGTTTGATATTACAGGTTCAGGTGCCTTAATCTTATTCCTTCCTATTGTGGTTTTTCCAACGCGCCCACACTTGAGACTGTCCTCAGGATCAGGGAGACAGGTTGTATACAACCTGTACTGCCCCTTTGCTTATTATGTGATAAAGGTTTCATTATGTATTGTTCTTCCGATTCAATTACCGAAAATCACTTTCCTACTATGCAGTTAATCTTTCATTCTTTTACAACACATTCCGGCAATTTGCTTGTCTCCGAACCTCGAAAACAATCGCCGTTTCCGGTTGCTGTTATTAGTTATTACCTTCGATCTTGAGGACTATAAAACTTCAATAAAGTTAAAAGCATGACAAACAATAACAATGCGCATCATAATACAACACGCGATTGAAAGTGGACCAAGATGCAATAATGAAGGAGGATGTTAAACATGATGTGATAATCAGTTCTTTGAACTTTTTTTTGTCGATATAAAGTTCAAGTATTTAAAATACTATTGGAGATTTATTCCTTCCTGTGAAATACTTAACTTATAATTTATTTAAAAAAAAAAAAAAAAAAAAAAAAAAAATGGTTTTTCTGTGTTTTTGGGTAAGTTAAAATAAACATTCAAAGCTATTTGAAGGAGAAAAAATCCGAGAATTGAGAGTGATTTGATGTTTGTTATTGCATCATAATAAGAGAAAGATGTAAAATTCCTGATGTTATTTTTCTCACAACGATTCCGCGGATATAATCTTTTTTTTTTCTGAAAAAGTTAATTTCCGTAAAGTATAAGTATTTAAATTTTTAATTTCCAATGTGTTTAAAAACTGTTTTTTTTTAAAATCGGAGAGTGGTATTCTTACAAGGTTTAAAGATGCTTTATTTTTTTGTTTCTATTGCCGAATAAAACGACAGGCAAACATACATCATCTATTCCTGACAAAGGAAATCATCAAACGCCCTCATCTCAAGCGCAAATGCCATTAATTCATTTTTGTAATAAAAAACGACCCTGAAAACACAGACGCCCGTATTTTTATTTGTGAAGTGGCACATAACGACTCCCACAGAGTGACTAATAGAGGCATCATTACAACAATTAAACGGGCTGTGTTTCTAGGAATGTCACGATTTATAGCGAATACTCACCGCCAACCAAAATAAGAAACGGTAAAGGATGGCGGTTTTTTCAGAAAAAAAATACAGTGTTTCAAAAACCGGTTTTCGGGGGGGGGGGGGGGGGGGGGGGGGGGGGGGGGGGGGGTTTCGGTTTTATTGAACGCTAGACCGGCTTTATGAAAAACCGGTTATTTGGTCATAAAACCGTGGGGCAAAAAAACAAAAAAACCCGGTTTTCAGTTTTTTCCATCCCTAAAAGTGTTTCAAATACGGGTGGCGAGAAGTATACTCGACGTCTATTTGTGGCAGGCAGACTGAAGAACAATGGAAAGAAACCAGCATTCATTTTGTCTTCAGACCATCATCAGAAATCGGGATTTCTTTTTTACTCCCAAGCCATTATGTGGAACTTTGATGAAG